>JANHFM010002451.1:211500-222106 GCA_032468115.1 Grayia smithii | reverse complement strand
CCAAACACTTATTTTGGGGTTCAAAAAAATATAAGACAGGGTCTTATTTTCAGGGAAATACGGTATGTAAGTGACCCTGCAGCAAACAAAAATTAGGAATTGATAACTGGTCCAGTTTATATTAAAGGCAGCTTTTTTTATGGCATTCTAATTTTCTTAGGCCGCACACTATTGCTTCCTGGTTTGTTTCTTACATTAAATTTACAACTTACTGGTATGTTGGTTTAGTGGACACACTTTGAACCAGGCATAAAGACAAAAAGATTTTTCTATGCGTGTTCTAATGACGTTTACAAAAGCTTATTTGCAAGCTCTTGTGTTTTTATGGGAAAAACATTTGTAGAGCATATATTTGACTTTTATTCTTTATAGCTGAAATTCTACTGATTTCTTCGCATATGGTTTGTGACCTGTTTAGATCAAGTAGTACCTGTGTTGTTTGTCTTCTGATCTCTGACAAGTGATGGCAATAGAAGCGCTGATGCCAGGTCTGTGAGCTATACTTAAAACTCTCGGTTTTCTTGCCCTCAAGCTCCAAGATAACCTAATTTTCTCTCGGTGGAAACAATGCAATCATTTGACTCCTTGTCCACGTATAATTGTTCAGATGACCTTTTTCTCTGAAACTGGAAGGTAGGAAGGGAAAATGAAGGAGTCACTGTAAGATTTTTTTATTCTCTCCTTTACCTTATTATTTTAATACTTGCTTCTATCTCTTTGTCTAATCTACCAGATTTGTTAGGCGCCTACACGATTATATTTATTTTGCATGTCTATACATTTACAACTTAGCTGTTCAGTGTTGGTAAAAGATGTCTTACTTTGAAACGTGTGTGTGTGTGTGTTCTTTGTTTTTCAAGGACTAGTCATATCATAGGACAGAAAATTACTGTTTGCAGTACTTTATTGTACCACACATATTGCCCTGGGTTAACTCCACTCCCCTGGTTTCCGTTTGCTGTTAAGTATTTGATGATTAGCTGTTCACAGGAGTGGACTGCTGGGGGTTCACAGGGGTTCAGGAGAACCTCTAGCTAAGATTCTGTGCACTTCGGAGAACCCCCAAATCCCACTCCTGGCTGGCCACATCTACCCTGCCCCTCCCAGAAGTCCCCACATAGCCCATTTTGGATGCAGGTAAGTGCAGGGTGCGCATGGATGCTCGGGGAGGGTGAAAAACAGGCCTACCGGAAGCTCAGGAAAGCCAGAAATGGGCCTGTTTCCAGCCTCCAGAAGGCCTCCGGGGAAAAGCCTCTGGAGCCCGGGGAAGGCAAAAAGCCCCATTTCCCCCACCATGGTGAAGGAGGCTGACTAGGCCATGCCCACCATGGCCACACCCATCCAGCAGTCGGGCAGAGAACATCCTTGCTAAACTTTTTGAAGCCCACCACTGGTGTCCTTATATACAAGTACAAGTCTTAAAATCTGTTGCCTTCCTCCAAAAGTTCCGTGCTTGTTGGGATTGGGTGCAGCCTCAGTGTGGTTGCCCCTCTTCTGGTTGCTACAAAGTTCCAGGCCAAGCTCCTGGGAGGAATCATACCACATTCCATATCTGTACTGCAATTGGCTGCTTACCAAATAGCTTGTAGACCTGGTAGTTGAATGATAGGTCTCTTGCTTGCCTGGAATAAGTCATACATTTGAGACATCACTTCCTGCTTCCTTATCTGCTTGTTCTTTTCCTGCTACACACTGCATTTTTGTATGCTAAGGGCCTGGGATGCTGAAGCTACCTATGGATATCGGCAAGTTCCTGAAATGCTCAATTAGCCAGATACCTGGAATACTGATATGGATGCTTGTGAGCAAACTGTGAATGGGGGAATAAATGAATCAGCCCATCTCTTTGCAGGTTTCTGGATCTGTAAACATTTGCTGCCCTTTAGTCAATAAAGAAAGGATAACTTGAGCTATATCTGGGTAAGTGGTAATGGGAAGTATTTCTGTGCAATTGCAGCTGCTTTCCCCAGAAATAAACAGCAACCCCAACTTCATTCTCCCACAGTGTGGCTGTCTAGATTATGTGAATAGTGGGGGCAACATTAAAGTAATACTCTGGTTGGGTTCATGCATACTTCTAAACTAAATGTGGTTTGCTTGAATTGGACTTTTGTGTGTTGTGTGAACCCTGTTGCTAGCATTGGTAAATTCTGGTTTTTGGATTAACACTTATCAGCATGTTGGTAAAAAGGTGCTGATGGCTCTCAAATTTTGTGAAATGCACAATTTAATTTTTTTTAAAAAATTAGAAACTTTTTAATCCTGGAATGCTTCTGAAAAATGATCCCCATAAGCTTAGCTCAATACATTGTTTGTAACTATGCTCAGTTGTGTAAAAAACAGACAAGAATGCACATATGATATGGTGAGAATAATAGGTAGTACTCTGGCAAAATAGTGCTCTAAAATGCTTATAATCTCCTAGGAGAACTATTTTATGAATGAACAAGGACCTTGAGAAGCTATTTTGAAAAGCTGTTTTCAAAATTTCAGGTGACACTATCAGCCTGAACCCAGGCTCAGTGTCAACAGACAATATTTAAACAATCCAAGCTGAGCATGGTGTATGAACCCAGAATCTCAGTCTCTTTACCTGTCAAGCAGGGGTGGGTTTCACTTACCTTTGCTACTGGTTCGCTCGCGCATACACCACTTCTACGCATGTGCAGAAGCTTCTGCTCATGCACATATTTAATGATGTCTGGGTGGGTGGGTGGAGCCTCCCGCCTCCGCTACCGGTTCACCTGAACTAGGGTGAACCGGTAGCAACCCACCACTGATGTCAAGGAAAATACTTCTTGCAGCAAATGTAAGTTGACGTGATGACTCATTAATGACCCCATTGCTTAGGGACAGAAGTTCTGATTCTGATTATGGTTCTAAATTGAGGACTACCTGTATGGAAATACGTGTTTATTTTTAAATATGAATGTGTGTGTGTGTATATATATACACACACACACACACACATTTATATTTCAGGTTATAAGCTTATTTCCTTTTTATTTGACATCTTCCACATAGTCAATTTGAGCCAGAAGTGAAATGTGAGATTTAGGAATTATTGCAATGAAGCTGCAGTGAATTATGTGTTTGGTAGATCTCAGTATCACCAATTATGAAGGTTTGGGTCTTATAATTTTTGTTATTAAAACATTTATCTGAATTATTCTAAACATATCAGAGGATATAGAATTCCCAAATCTAGAATAAAACAATAGTTCTGGAAGTAAAACAGCAATTAACAGCATCTTTCTTATTTATCACAGCATTAAAATAAGTAATATTATGCATAGTACATCATCAAACTGAAGAATTTTTCAGTGTTGATTTGATGAAAGACCCGTTCAGATTATCCATTTGAATAGCTTATTTCAGACATAAAAATATTTAGATCTTCCCCCACATAAATGTCTTAGCCCTGAAATGTTATTCACCTCTATTCCCCTAAGCTGTTTGTAGGTCAATAGCAGTTTGAAAGACAAAATCCCGTCATCTCCTCCTCCCTGCTCTCTTGGGTCTTAAGAGAAAAATGCATGTCTTAGATAATTGATTTCAATGGCTTAACATCTTTTTTTACAAGTTTTTTTTTTTTTTACTGCTTGTAATTTTGGTGTGACTACCCAAATAGTGCTTTGTGCATTCTATTTCCCCATGAGAATTTGTGCTGGAGACATTACAAGACATTTGTAATGGTTCATATATTTCATAGCACACTAAAAAAGGATTTAAGATTAAATAATTTCTATAGGCTTTCAGTGTCTGGTTTGATGAATACTATGTATGCCTAGAATGCCATACATAGGAAGAAGGTCAGAAGTTTATGGATGAATTAATCTAGTTCCTTTTCAGGATTTTCAGAAGGAATGAATCCAATTGCATTTACTTTTCCAGGACTTTGTGATATTTTTATAGACTATCAACCACATAACTGTGCTTTATAGATATATGGATCAAGAAAAAAAACCTTTCTTAGAAGTATGTAAAATGTTTCAAATTCAAAATGTATCACGTTCAAAGCCCTACATTTTAAGGATTCTGGAAATGTTTTGATTATACTGAGCTAAAAACATGGTTACATTAACTTTGGAACATCATTTAAATTGTTGCAACAACTATCTTAAACTTAAAAAAAAAACCAGACTTTAAAAGGCTACATTCTCAATAGAAAGTGATTGAAATTCAAAATGTTTTAAGTTTGAAATGCTCTGTCCCAAGTTTGAAACAGATGTTTTGATTATTTCTTGTTCTGAATTTTAAGTATTTTTGATTTGAAATGTTTTTCACATTGCCATTTTGTTTGGATTGAGACTACAGTATCCTTAAAGACTCAGTTTGTATGGAGTATTGGTTTGTTTCTTAAGTAACATTTTCTATATGATGGCAGGTGTTGATGCATTATTTACAATGATCCCTAAAAAGAAAAACATCTGGCTATTTGACACATTCTTTAGTAAGAATACATTATAGTGGAAAGTTTTAGGTAGGGTTGAATAGGTTTTATCTATTATAGCATGAAATATATTGTGACAAATATGCTTATTTCTTATGTTGTGCAGTGATTTATTTTCAAACTACATCATTCATCACAATTCTTAATATTGTGACCTGTTAAAATGAGTAATTCTAAACTGAAAAAAATGCTAGGCACAGTAATATGACAAATACTGAAATTCTGTTAATATTGCCAATGTAAATTGGTGGAACTCTGCAGCCTAAATAGCTGTGCATAGAATAGTTTTGTTTTTTGTTACTTGTCATGCAGTAGTTAAAAAACGGATTCCCTTTTTATACATTTATAAATGGTATGCAAGTCCCGTTAACCTTTGCTTCTTGCACCAACATCGAAAGAGTACATGGGAAAATAACTTTTAAAGAGAAATAATACTTTTAAGGCTTTAAGAGTTTTATTGGAAGCAAATAATAACATGTTATAGTTAGAAACAACAAGGCCCATGTTATAAAGATTTATTAAAATAACAGCCCTTGTATGTTATTGCATGTTTAATAATAATAAAGATAAGCTAGAGGTCTGGATTGATATCGGGTAACTTCCTCCATGATTGGCTGAATTATAGAAATAACCTCATACAAAATGTCTTAAATGCTTCAGTAGACTGAAATAAATAATTTGACATAATTTAATGCATCTTCTCCCAAGATGTGTTAATGGATACAATATACAGCTGCAAATTTTAATTGCAATATTGTGTTTTTCTTGGAGAATAATTATTGTTTGCTTATTTAACAAGCAGCTCCTATGAACTCAGAATTTGCAATGAAAAAGATTCTATAACTATTTCAGTCTACATAATTGTCAACTCATAGCGATGAAACAGACCAGCTTCTTACTGTTCAATGTTATAAGATCAGATCATCAAAAAGAATAAAATATTTAACTCTAATTGATACTGACAAAGCGTCATAAAATACATGATAAAATACAAAAACAGTAATGATATAACGTTTATTCTCTACCCAACATCAAATAAATTACTTTTGTCTTTCTCTAATTTATAATCAATATGTGGAATTCACTGGCATCAAATAAGATGCTAGCCACCAATTCATACAATTATAAAGAAGATTGGTTGAATTCATGGAAATTTAGGCTGTCAGTGCATCATAGGCAATATACCTTAAATGCCAGTAGTGCTGAGAAAGTATGCATCCAGTTAACCACCATGGGGCATATAGTGCTGGAATAAATATATCTGATCTAATCTATCAGACCTCCTTATGGTCTTAATAATTTCAACAGTAACTTTCCAAAAATTTGCACTATGGTACAGGCATACTTTTATTAGGCTACTATAAAGGCAACGTTTTAAAAAAGCAAAAACAAAAAAAAGGCAGTTTGGTCTCGTGCGGAGGTCCCTACCCCCCACGGTCCATAGATTGCCATCAGTCTGTGGCATTCCAGAAGCCAGGCCATGCAAATAAGCGAAGCCCATCTGTGGAGTGCAGCACAGAAAACCACACCCCCTCCAGTCCTCGGAGAAACCTCTCCATGGAACCGGTCCCTGGTACCCAAAAGGCTGGGAGCCGCTAGTCTAGTGATCAATCTAAATCCAACTGGTTGACTTTGGACCAGTCACTTAGCCTAATCTATCTCGCAGGTTTGTTATTGCGAAGAAAATAGGAGAAGCAAAGAGAATTAAGTATGCTTACTTTCTTGAGTTATTAATAAAAATTGAATGAATGAAGGAATGATGGAACAAACAAACAAACGTGCAATCTTGTATTCCTTTCCATTGGGCAAAATGAAAAATAAAACTGGGGATGGAGAAAAAGGGAGGAACAGGAAGATAGCTGCAAAGCTAGAATTACTGTACTTTTCGCATTATAAGGCGTACTCCCCTCCCAAAGTGGGTGGAAATGTCTAGAGCAAATATTGTGGTGGAGAGGAGGGAGGTTGGTATGGTGGCGAATGCCTGTCAGCTGTTTTAGGTGGCAGGGATCACCACCACTTGCTGCCAAATGGCAGCAGCAAATGGCAATCCTCGCTGCCAAGAACAGCTGATCAGTGGTATTCCAGGAAGCTGATCCAACCAACAATCAGCTGTTCAGCAGCGAAGGCTCCAGTGTTCCCAGGCAGCAGCAGCAGCTCAGCTCAGTTAACCGGTGGTAGACGCAACAGAGCGGAGCCCTCATGAGCCACATGCTGGGGCTGCAATAACATGCTGAAGCTGACCAGGCTGTTTGCTGTTTGCTGCAAGGACCACTAGCCAGATGAATACCGGATGGATCCTGGGAGGCAGAAGCAGATTTTTTTTTTCTTGTTTTCCTCCTCTAAAGCTAATCTGCGTCTTATGGTCTGGTGTGTCATAGTGTGAAAAACATGGTAATCATAGATTGTGAAGTATGAAAGAAAAATCAGATATTCAATATAGAAAGTTAAGATGTGCATTTCATATTCAGTTCTGAAGTTCACATCTTGGCTTCATATATTTACTTTTTATCCTCTCCTCCTTCAGATTCAAACCTGAAGTGAAAATAGTGCTTCAAATCTGAAATAGATCAAGTGTATTTTTTCTGTTTCAGTTCTATAAACTGCACATTATGGCAATTATGAATGTATGATCATTTTAATGTGATTGTGTGAAATATAAAATAAGTAGCAAGCAATACAATAATAAAGCTTAGGCTTACAAAATACAAATATACATAAACAGAATTTTTGCTGCTCTGGATCGGAAGGTGAAATGAATTGCCCAATTGTAAATCTTCAGCTTATATGAGTTCCAGGCATACTGTTAAGCAAACAAGCAATTATCACCCATTCACCCACAAAAATGTGTTGCAATATTATTCACCACTGCTTTGGCAGATAAAATTTACAGCATTCATTTTCCCTTCTGTTGTTTCATTTATTAATTGAGCCAGTTCTTAAACCTGAAGAAATAATTTATTTTATGTTTCATCTTAGAAACTTGGATGAAACTCTATACTTTAAAGAATACTAGTTCATTTTGTTTGGCCACAAACCAATCTTTAGTTTAAAACTTTAATATTTATTTAATATTTATTGTAGACAGCTTTGGCTCACCTTCTCCCCCACACTGACTCCTGCAAAGATTATCAAGGAAATCATCTAGGAAAATTCCTTGATCTCAATGGTAGTAACCCCCAATGAGGCTTCAGTGTTATTTTTCTTATTACTGAGTTATTTATTATTATTATTATTTAAATTTATATGCCGCCCAACTTCCAGTGTACTTGATTTTTTTTTTAGGAAGTTTGTAATTTAGGTGCTATGAAGTCAATAACAAACTCTGGTAACTATATGGACAATTGCCTAATATTTCAATTTGTCCAGTTTACAATTACAATAATTGTTCCAAGGACATTTCTGATACATCCATCCGGCTTATCCACCTTGGCAGTTATCTTTCCTTTCTTTTATTTTTGTCAATCTTGCCAAGCATTCATTTTTACTGGCCCATCATAAACCCACATTGTACATGCAAAATTTCTACTTATGGACTGTTGTGTCTGGGAAGCATAGTTCTTTTTGCAATCTATGAGACTCTTAGTAAAGATTTCCAGATTCCAGATAATTTGAAGAGGCATGCTTTCTTTTTCTCTGTTTTTCTCTCTTAATGTTCAACTTTCACAATACTTTACAACTGGAAAACTCACTACTTTAACTATTTTGATCTTTGGTTGTCAGAGAAATATCCTTATACTGCACAATTTGCCTAAGCTTGATATAGTCTTATATTTTTATATTTACTTTCTAAGTTAATTAGATAGTATGATGATACGCAGTTTTATCTTAACCTTTCCTATTCTTAACCATTCTGCTTATACTAACTTCTAGTTCATTATGAAGGCTCCTTGGAAGCAAACTAAATATGAAAAGCATGAATAAATGTTAATCCTCCCATACCAAGGGAATAAAGAATAAACTTATTCTTTCAGGAGGAATGCAACTTTATCCAAAATCAAATCAGGAATCATTCTAGTATGGAATAGCTTCTGATTAGCCACTTCATCTTGTTACTATTAGACTTGAATTTTCTTCTCTTCCAAACGCTTGCTGTTTTCAGATATTAGGTCCAGTCTTCCTTCACTGTACTACTGAGTTTCAGCAGCATCCTGATACCTCATTCCATGTTAATGGATAACTTCTTCCAGCAGCTTCAGGTAGATGTGAAGTAGTATGACAGAAAGAGCAGAGCAATAGGGCATTCAATGGAGGAATCACCAAGGGCTCAACTTTTCTTTCCTCCCTAATTCTGGCAACACTTGCTCAAGAGTGATCAGCCATTGAAAAAAGGTGTCCCATTCTCAATCCTTGTAGATAGTACAACATAGCATCTATGTATCACAGTCCAACAAGACCAAGTGCATTCTAAGTCCCACTGTGATCAACAGGAATAACCAATATAGTTTTCATCTCATGCCCGAGCCTCAATCCAGACTGAAAAGGGTCTTCATCCAAGAACAACTGTGGCTACACCCCCCGAAATTTTTTTAACAATTTTCTCCCCAAAAGTGATAATGATAATTCTTTAGAGTTATAGGTGTCTAATATGAATGAGTTGAAGCAGTGGTGAAATCCCAATTTTTTTACTACCGGTTCTGCTCTCATTCTGTCAATTGTACTTATAGTCCCTGTTCTTTTATGACCTTAGCAGTAAGGGAGACCCAACCAAGGGCTCCTTCTGGGGTGATATTGGGTGATGATGACGTAACTTTGGTGGGCATGGCAAGGGAAGGATACTGCAAAATCCCTATTCCCACCCCACTCCTGGGGGAAGGATATTGCAAAATTTCCATTCCCATCCCACTCTGGGGCCAGCCAGAGATGGCATTTTCCAGTTCTCCAAACTACTCAAAATTTCTGCTACCGGTTCTCCAGAAACTGTCAGAACCTGCTGGATTTCAGCCCTGAGTTGAAGGAACATCTGTGACATTGCATCTTTAAACCTTATGACATTAACTCCTCATTCAAAAAGGGATTCAACAAACCCAGCTCCTCATCTGTTCCTTGGTAGGCTGTACCAGGATTTAGCCTAAGGGGAGAGAATTTGCCTCAGAGAGATCCTATTCACTTCATCAAGATCCATAAACTCACATGAATCCCAGAAAACATTAGACACCACCTCATTATCTCTTTGGCCTTCAGGCCTGTCCCATTGAGTAAATATGATGATTGTACTCCAAAATGCTTAGCAAAAAGATTATTGTTCTCTCTATATCCACTAATTCTAATAACTATTGTCCTGTTGTTTACTGGGATATATACGCAAGGCACATATTTAGTCATGTTATTTTTAAATACCATTGCTACTCCATTCTTAAGTTTCATATTCTAGTTCTTGCAATATATACTTATAGTGCCCTCCCCCGGGTACATTTAGTCTCACATCCCCAGAGCATCATATTTTATAGGTATATATGTCTTTTCCACTTTAAGAATTTCAAATTCCTTTGGTTTGTGCTTCTCATATTCCGTGCTTCTACTGCAAAGGAACTCTTCTTTTAGTATAGACTAGTGGTTCCCAATGTGGGGCCCACGCCGCACAGGGGGGCAATTTGATTTTTAATGAGGGCAATTGGAACCTTTTTAAAACCAAGTTAATGGCCTTTTAGGCTTCCTCCAGTAGGAGTTCACTTTTTGAATAATAGGGATTATATGTCATGGGGTGGGGGCATCAGGATTTTAGAGATGCTTAGGTGGGGCATGGCCAAGAAAAGGTTGGGAACCACTGATATAGACAGTATCAATGACCAGCCTTTTTTGTGATCTGGATTATTGCTTCCAGACCTATTTATAAAAGTTCAGTTTTTTCATCCCAGTAACTTGTATCTTTTGACATGGAGAGATAATCATCTGGCAACCAAAGTTGTCTATATGTTTTCAGCCCTGTCTATATGGGAGTATGGGGGGGGGGAGGGGGGAGTTTGACAACAGTACAAAAGCTGTCAAAACATCTGTATTTGCCTTTTGAGTTCCTCCAGATTTGAGTTTAGAGTTCCTTTTAAGTGAATTGGCTTCCTTCATGCCTTCAGTGCCTCACCTGCTCTCATTCTGTCAATTGTACTTATAGTCCCTGTTCTTTTATGACCTTAGCAGTAAGGGAGACCCAACCAAGGG
>JANHFM010002451.1:176025-188134 GCA_032468115.1 Grayia smithii | reverse complement strand
ACATTGGCTTGTGCTTAATTGTAAGCCACCCTGAGTCTCCGGAGAAGGGCGGGATATAAATGGGATTAAAAAAAAAAGTATGCACTAAAATAAGCTTCCCCCAAAAATAAGCCCTCCCGAAAATAAGGCCAAGCACTTATTTTGAGGTTCAAAAAATATAAGATAGGGTCTTAGTTTTGGGGAAACATGGTAGTTATCCAAAGCTTAATTGTGATCTGTTTATTAGAAGAAAAAGAAGTTAATAAAGGAAATCATGTTTTTATTCTATAGGGCAATTTTTTTTTGCTCGTGATCATTTTGTATGAAATCATCTCTCATCTCCAGATACTTTTAATTTTACTTTGTGATATTGTCAAACTTTACACTTTATCAGTATCATCTCCTATTCTTAATACTAAGCATATAATCACATGTTACATGCTGGTAACAGTCTTCCCACACCAATGATTGCTTGATAAATAAACCGGTTTATTTCCAAATAGGTCTTTCCAGCATTTCCAGATCCTATGTTCATAGTAGTCTGCCAATAGGGATAAGTAGAAATAACAGAATATATTTTTCTTTATACAGATTTGCTTGTTTGCTCTCTTTGGAATTCATTACTTGGATTTAGTGTTACATTGCTGTTTATTTGGGATCCTTAAACATACCTTCAATTATAGAATAAAATTGCTATTCTTTCTTTGTTTTGAAAGAACTTGATTTAAAATGTTGCAATTATTTTTTCTATTGATACATTTACTTATTTGCAGTATTTTATAGTGTGATCAGTTATAATAAATGGCTTGTTCAATAGAAGAATTTGCCTATTTTAACCAGAAATGATCCAAATGATTCAGCTGATATGCAGGTCTAAATCATACACTTAGGTGATGCATCATAATTCTAGCAAAAAGAAATTTGCAGCTGTGAGGGAGACATAATTTAAAAAAAAAATCTTAAGATTTTGAATTATTTTAAGCATTCCACTTTTCAGAACTAGAAGTCCTGCTTCATTATTCTTATTCTGTAATCCCTATAAATCTTTTGAGATAGTATTCGATCCTGATCTCTGAATGAACACAAATGTTCAGTTGTTTTCAGGAATAATCTCCATTACATCAACTGAGAATGCAGTAAACCTATGTTTGAAGGGATACGTATATAACTACACAGAATAATTTGCTAAAGGTCACTTAAGAAATGCTCCTTTTTCCTCTTAAATGTTATTAAATTATTAATACTTGTTTGTACAACTAAATGGATCGGAACATGAACAAAATATATTGTACTTCAGCATGCTTTCTGTATGGTGCTTTTCTTTCCTGAAAATTCTAGGGTATAACTGATATCCTCAGTCAGTATATCCCAAGTTCATCACTTAGTATATATGTTAAGAGTTAGTAAGATTGTCTTACAAATGTGACCAGATTTAGATCTGTTTACATTCCATAATTTTGAAACTGGTCTGCCTTGCTGGCTTCAGCAGAATGCTTCCTTTTGCTCTGCCCCACCCTAACTGCACAGGTCTACCGCTTGCTTTTTACTGACATTGCATTTCCAGTTTGACTGAGGTGTTTGTTTCATCTGCATTTTGCTTGTGGTGCTCCTTTTTGGAGATTTCTTGGAGGAGCTGCTGGGAATAGTGGCTTACTTGGGCAGAGAGGGGCATCTGTCACAACTTGTTTAATATTTACATGGAAAATGTCTTTCTCAAAGGCTTTTGGTGCCCCATGTTTTACAGTACATGAACAGTTGGCTAGTCCAGGTGTTTCCTCTACTCTTTGCGTGATATGTGACTTGGAAATTCAAGAGAAGAGTTGGCAGAATGGAAGAGCTGAGGGTTTGTATTTACCTATTATAACTGCTTAGGAGATAGAAGGGTTTGGGGGAGAACAAACAGCTTCCTCTCCCCCTTCCTGGAAACTATATTTTTGAACTGGGAAATTAAAACAGTAGACTTTAATGACTTAACCAGCCTCTGCAATAAAGCATTGATCAGTTTCTGTTTTTTAGCCAAAAGCCTGAAAATACTGCCTTACCATCATGTAGGTTTAAACGCCACAAATATCTACTGGACATTAAATTGTAGTGCACCTGAATTTCAACTTTTAAAACTAGATGATTCTTTAAATTATATTTAAATATAAAAATTGATGGTATCTTTTTGTTTTATTCACTCCTAAATGTGAGTGTTTAGTATTTTATTACTGTTATTTTTTATTCATTACTGTTGTTATTATTATTACTGTTGTTTTACTGTTAGCTTTCCTGAAATAGCTCAGATCCCTAACATGCTTTGTGTCTTTTTACAGGACAGTCGGCCCAATATGTCAAGACCTCTGATCACTAGGTCCCCTGCATCTCCTTTGAACAATCAAGGCATCCCCACACCAGCACAACTCACAAAATCCAATGCACCGGTTCATATTGATGTGGGTGGGCACATGTATACCAGCAGCTTGGCCACACTAACTAAATATCCTGAATCAAGGTAATTCTGAGGACTATGTTGCATTTTTCCAGAAGTTCTGTTAACTTGCTCCTTTTTCCTTTCAATTTTTATGCTAAATCTTCTGGTATTAAATCTTTTCACCTAAAAGTATGCCCCAAGTTTCTGGGTGCCTTAAACTGGTTGTTGGAAAACATGTTACTAAAGGAAATCAAACAACGTTTCTTTGCTCGAGCCACTTAATTTGCATCATCTGACTGAATTACATCACTCCATGTTGATACCTTACGTTACATTTCTCCTGACAACTTGTATTATTTCTACACTTTTATGTTTTCTTGGGAAACTACTTAATATTTATCATAACTAATGATGCAACAGTTAAAAAAACAAAATGATATTTTGGGGTATTGAAAAAAACTGAGATATGTTAAGGTTTGTGTATATACAGAAGAGGGAGTGAACATACTTTCCATTGCTCAAAGGACAGTGCCAGAGCCAGTGGAATAAAATTATAAGGACATAAGCTCAGCTAGGCAATGGGAGGAACTTTGTAACTGTACAAGCAATCAGCCAGTGAAACAGACTGCCACATGATATAGTGAGTTCTCTTTTACAGTAGGTCTTCTGACAAAGGCTGGATGATCATCTGTTAGATTTGCTATTGGATCCTTCATTGAACAATGGGTTGGACTAAATGACCTCTGCAGTAATTTCCAATAAAGTGGCTTTTGCGTTGTTGTTTTCATATGTATGTCTGGATTTTTCAGACAACAGATATATTAAAAAGGATCTGCCCTAAAACATCCTCTTGCTGTCTAAATCAAAGTATCCAGTCAGTTATAACAAGAAAGAGATGCTGCTGCCTCCTTGAAACTATTTTATTTCAGAAGCTCCTTAGGGCAGCGGTCATCAACTGGTGGTCCGTGAAAAAATGTTGGTGGTCCACAGAAAAATTATTTGCATTTTTAATATTGCACTAAATCAGGGGTTCTCAAACTACAGCCTCTGGGATGGATACATGCAATGAACGCTTGTGTTGCTGCAGAGAGTTTCCCCCTTTGAGGTCATTTTGTGTGGGTCGGGGGGGCAGAAATTCCAACTTGGGGTCTGCTTCAGCCTCCTTGGGGCTTTGGGCGAAGGCTGGAGGGAAGTGCTGCTGGTGGCGAAGAGCCGAAGGACCTTGTTCCAGTGGGACTGCATCATGGCCTGAAACTGGGTGACCATCTCAGTCCGCTGAGCCTCCAAGTGCCAGTACCTAGCCTTGCACTCCCACAGGTCTTCCCTCTACTTGGAAGCCTGAGAAGTCCTCAGTGAGGTGCTTCTGCTAAGCCTCCTTCTCGGTGAGATCCAATTTGAACTGAACTGTTTTGCTCAGTACTCTTTTTCATGGTGGCTACTTAGCTCCAACAACTGCTTCCTGTTGGGGCCCTAAGGAACCCGGACAGGGAGGTGAGGAGTTGGCCACACCCACTCAGTTACATGACCACCTAGCCACGCCCATGCAGCCAGTCATTAGGCAGATCATATTAGTGGTCCGCGGGATTTAAAATTATGAACTTAGTGGTCCTTGAGGTCCAAAAGGTTGTTGACTCCTGCCTTAGACTAAGCTGCCTCAAAATAATTGTGGTAGTTGCTAGACTTTTCGGCTCCATAAAACTAATAAACAAAAGCATCTGGGAGGCAGCAAGTTTGTAATACCGGCAGCACACAGTGTTTAAACTATTCAACCAAGCAGCAAAAGAAAAAAACAGCAAAAAGAAAGAGGAACAGCTCTCTTATTCTAGAGTAACAGCACAAACTTTCATAGTCTCCAATAATCAAAAGATTATTAATTAAACAGTGCTTTTTTCATCAGATTCTCAAATAGCTCACAAATTGATGGCTATATGAAACCATGACTGCTTACAAACTTACTTCAACTTTCCTTTGCTTTACAGACCTGCGAAGGTCATAAATCCAAGGATTGGTTGTAAAGTTCATCACTTTCATAACTGTAAGCAGTCACTAAATGAGGCAATCTTTAAAGGAGAATTGCTCATAATGTTACTTCTGTTCAAATCACAATAAAAATCAACTCTGCCTGTATAGAAATGACTGACTGTTCTTGTTACATATTTTTGCTGTTTTAATTTAGATAGTAGTTAATTTACAAAGTGTTTATTTAGTGTTGATAGATAAAAGCAAATTGTAACGTAATCAAATATATTAATATATTCCTTTGCATCAGTTTTCTTTCTGCAGAAATATTGCATTTTTTATTTTCAGAAAACATTACTAAAATCTGTTGATTGCAGATTGGGGGAAGGATTATAGATTTCTAGGATTTGGAATTGGAATTTACTATTTCCACTTCTTTTATAAAATGTGAAAATTGTAGGATTTGTAGGGAGAGCATAGTATAATTGAGAAACAAATATTAAAAGTTCTTGAAATACTTGACATAATAAAGTAACAGCAGAGTGGAATACTCTATTTAAAAAACACATATTTTATCAAGCTGGATTATATTGTTCTTGGGTGATCCAGCCTGACAAAAAATTCATAATATATACTATGTATTATATAATTACATATCATAATATATAATGCTTATTAAGAATACATGTAAGTATATAGTAACTTGACTCTTTTCTGACTAATAAATATGCATAAATTGTAAGGTAAGTGTGATGATTTGATTCACTAAGAGAACTCTATTGGCTATTTTGCTATGTTGTTTTCTACCCTATTGCAACCAAAATCTTGGAAGGGTTTTTCATAATATAAGTTGTTTACGTTTAGTCTTACCTTCACAGTCCAGCTGGGTACATCAAATATGCCTTCTGGCAGTTAGCATACATTTTAATTTCTAGCATTAGTTGCATTATTCAATTTAACATGCTTTCATTTTATAAAAACTAGATAATGTGATTTTGTTTTAAATTTCTTGTTTGATCTTTGAAATATCTGTATTTGTCTTGTTAAATTTAGTATCACTATTATAATTGGGAATAAAAGTTTTACACTATTTCCACAATTGGACTCTGCCCTTTTCAGAGAAATTTAACATTTTAGCTCTATATTCTTTGGCATTAATTTTTTGTAAAAATCATCTTAGCTATGACTGATAGAGAAGAGCTATGTCAAAATGAATAAGTATTATACAGGTAGTTCTCACTTAATAACTGTAATTGTTGCGACCAGCAATTCTGTTGCTAAGATGGTTGTTAAGCGAATCATTATGGACTGTGGCAGACTTATGACATCAGTTCTGTTGCAGTTGTTAAGTGAATTACCGTACACCATATAGAGTGGTGACCATGACTTAAAATTTATTGCCTGCTTCTCCATTGACTTTGCTTGTTGGAAGCCAGCTGTGAAGCTCACAAATACCAGTCTCGTGAGGGCAAGGTTGCTACAATCATCATAAGTTTGAGGACTACTTTTTCAGAGCCATCTTAAGTTTGAATGGTTGCTAAAATAGGCAATCAATAACCAAGAACTAGCTACAATGCAGCCTCAGAAACTAAAGGCTGGAGCAATTACTGATTCAAATAGCAAGTTCTGCTTTGCTGATGGGAATTGCAGTGACTGAGTATTTTCAGATATTAATTATATGTAGCAGTAAATGTTCAAAATTGTAACAGGCATAATGTCTTGTTTCTGAATATAGGTATATTGAGATCTGTCCTGGCTACATATATTAGCTTTTATATTCCTAAACCTAGTATCCTGTGTTATCATGTTTCTATCCTGTTCCTGCTCCAAATATGAATTTATTTTTGCAATGAATTATTTATTCATTCATTGTATTTCTTTGTCTTTTCTCTAGAAAAGATCAGAACAATTTATATAATACGTTTATCTCCAATTTTGTTCCCACAATTATTCTACCTCAGCTGCTAATAGAGCTTTTTTTAAAACTGAAGAAAAAGCAACTCTCGCTTCTTCATTCATTATTCTATTCTCCCCTTCCTTTGCCATTGATTGTGAGGAAGTCAGCACATATGCCTTTTACTGTATCTCAGACTTTCAATCCCAATATTTTAGAAGGTATAAGTAAAAGAATTTAAATGTCTATGGAGATTCTCTGTCATCCAGGTCATTGAGCTTTCTTTGAAGACGTTTAGCTTCTTCAGAAGCTTCTTGGATGAGAACTGAAACATCTTCAAAGAAAAACGAGAAAGTCCAGTTGCCTCTGGAAAACGCACCTTTGGGACAAGTAAAAGAATTGTGATACATTTTCTCTTTTACTGCTTTTTTTAAAATGCAGTTTTTATAAAAGATATGGCCTCTATAGATGCATTGGGTAGCAGATATTTATAGGGCTACTGTCAATAAGTAGGATACCTTCTACTTACAGATTTTGGTCATAATTCTTTAATATTTTGAAGGATAATAATTAAAGATTTGATTCTGAGAAATATTTCTAAACTGCATCCAGTACATTTTCAAATGAAAAATCTTATGCAGGTATTTCCTAAATTACTATATAGTTGCTAAGTAATTTAATGTACAATGTGTATATAATTGCAGTACTAAACAGACTTGGTAGCTTTGCAGCCAACACCCATGGCCACCCACGGGGCATGTTTGAAGCTTCAGGATATAGCTGCCAAGTTCCAGAATGTTTCTGACTGGCTCTAGTCCACCTTTTTGTTGGCTTCGTGTTTGGAAAGGTTTATCCTTTGAGAGATTTGTTTACAAGTGCTTAGTTAAAGTGGATTGTGAAAAGATGAAGATCTTTTGGGTTGGATGCCATTTTCTTCAAACAGATATTTTAACAATCAAAACTTTATTTAACCATATGTAGCGCTGATTATTACATATCGGTCACTTCCTCTTTTTAGTTTTTTTTAAATTGTTGTTGCTGGCCTACATGGTTTTTATATGATTGCTGCTGCATGCTCATATATATGCCCAGGACAGCACAATTCTCTAGATTCTATAAGTGTATTTTTGAGAGCACCATCTAATATAAATTTTAATCTCAGTTATTTTGAAGTCTGTTTTTTTAAAAAAGTACTCAGGGTGATCAAAATTTTAATTGCCATTGCAAGTTTTCCTACTAATGAACATAATCTTTAGAATAAATGAACTTTAATTCTTTGGGTTCTATCTTGGATCTGAGAATTGGTCCATATAGCATCAAGTTTGGAAAAGCTGCTGTATTCAGTTTAGAATAAAATAGAAGCTACGAAGATGACATCTATAGATCTTGGAACAGGTATGCATTTCTACTGATAGTTTCAAAAAAAGAAAAACTCATAAATTGGGATAAGTTAGATTGAATATCTTGAGTACTCCTGCAATTAGGGAAACTTTTAGTAACAAAGCAAGCCAATAATAGGCAAATGGGCAGAAATTAAAATAAGTTTAGTTGGAAAAAACCTGAAATAGAAAGAATTAAAAGTACATTGCATTAAAAATCTAGATTAAAAATTGAATGCAATTGATTGCAGACAGGATTATATGAGAGATCTTGGAGTCCTCCTTAAATGTTTGATTAACTAGAATCTGTGGTAAGTGAAAGCTAGTTGCTAATGGAAGTGGTTTGAATGTCATGTTTAGTTTCTGATGTCAACAGTCTAGTCAGTGAATCAGAAAATTATTTATCTATTTATCTCAGCTTCTTAGCTCTGCTATATTCTTGGATAATAAAGGAACTAATTGAATAAAATAATTATTTCCTTTGTATTATGGGGCGGGGGGAATTGAACCAGATACTCTGAGTGGATTTGGTGCTGTATCAAAAGAAAAGAATTGTCACTAGAAGAGTGAGCCGACAGGGCATTTGAAAAAATTAGAACATTCTGAATTCAGATAATAACAATCACTCTCATAAGATGAAAAATATTATAATATTTTATGCAATAAAATAATATTATTGCATTAATAATGCAATTAAATATGCCTTTTGAAGTGTGACATATAAAATATTATTTTTTATTTAGTAAACAATCCTTTATATTTTTATTCAACATTTAGTCAGTTTTTCCTTCTGACAATTGCCGGGACAAGTCCTGCTATTTTTTTTGCAAGATTTCAGAACCGGTGTGCTGTTGCCTGCTTCCTAGGGCTGAGAGAGTGACTGGTCCAAAGTCATCCTCTGGCTTTGTGCTTCAGGCAGGAATAGAACTCGGGACCTCCCAGTTTCTAGCCTGGTGTTGCAATTTGATATAATTTGGTGCTACATCAAACTGGCTCTCTTTGCCTTTTTTCTTTATATAATTTAATTCAATTAGCAGTTTCCTGGGACTAGGAAAATATTTTTACCAATTCATGTTTTAAAGTTTTTCTGAAATCCATATTTGAGGGATGAATTGTGAAAATAGGAATTGAATTCTTTGAAGATTTTAACAAAAAAATCAGGATGAATCTAATAGTACCTTTTTCCAGCTAACAAATTTTATTGAAAGAATAGGTTTTGGTGAACTGCTGTTTACTTCATCAGGAGCATAGAGTGACATGATAAACATAGAATTTAAATTGGGATGACTTGGGGGAAAGCTAGGGGAAAACCATATGCAGATTACATGTGAGACAGATTATAAATAGTACCTACAATAGTTGTAATATCTTAAGAAAACATTATGCTTCTTGAGACCTTTTGAAATTGTCCCAAACCTTTTGATATTTGTAACTGCAGCAATGATTTGCTTAATGGTGCTGTTGAAGTCTCATTTTTTAAAAAATTGACACTTTGAGATCTGTAATAGAGTATCCTGGAAGTTTTAAATGCTCTCATTTTATCCTAGTTTTGAGCCCAATGTTAAACTTGTGAACATTGTTAGTGCTGTTTTTTGCAAAGTTTGCTCCCTTTGTTCTATGTAGAATCTAGACGGACATTGATTGCTGATGATTGTATGTATCATATTTGAGGAAAAGCATTTGTACTGTATGTACTGTTGATTATGTGATTTTGTTGTTGAATTAGATGTGGAATTTGGGTTTGTGGCAGGGTCTGGTTCCTATATTAGCATGTCGTTCTTTTTTTACTTGTTAAAACTTGCTTGCGGTTAAGTGGTTGCCTATATGCAAGTATAGACCTGGCACCCAGTCCCTGAGAAAGTGCAGTGTCATTGTCCAGTATGGGCTGTAGTTTATTAATAGTAAACTGAAATGGCTTGAGCAGCCAGTATAAATAGTGAAGAAATAGCTTTATGCTATAAACTGCTTTCTTGTAGTTGGTAAGTTGACCATAAAGGCTGTCCATGCCACTATGGCCACCTGGATCTCTAGTTACAAGTGATGGATCTAGGAACATTGCCAAACTGCAAACCTGCTTCGTTAGGATGAATGTGGACCACTCCAGGATTGACTCAAGTGGACAGATGTATCACTCAAAAATAGTAGCTTCATCTTGCCTGGATTGTGTCAGTTTATTGGCTATCATCTAGTCCATTCCCCATCCAGGCATTAGTTCAGAACACCAAATGCCTCAATTGTGTTAGATGAAGAAAAGGGTAAAGCTGAGTGTAATCTGCATATTAATGGCACCTCAGTCCATATTGCTGGATTACTTCTCCCAGTAATTTTGTATAAGAATGGAGGATAAACAGAGCCCTAGGCCAGTCCATAACCTAACTGTCCTAAGGAAGAATTTAAACCTTATCACCAATTTTTGGAAACGGCCTTCTAAATAGAAATGGAACCTCTGTAATACAGTGTCCTTCCTGACAGCCTGTCCAGGATGAAAACTGTGATTGATCATATTGAAAGCCATTAAGAGATCCAGATAGACAAACAGGGTCATATTTGGTCATTTCACAGTGTGATCAAGGCAGTTTCTGTTCCATAGCCAAACTGAAATTGTGCTGAGATGTATCCAAAAAAAAAAAAAAAAAAAAGTTTTATCAACAAGAAAATGGACTTGAATGACCACTACCCACTGAAGCACCTTGCCAAAAAAGTGGTTTGCTTATTTTTTTAGTTTATTCATTCAATTTATACGTCTATTGTCTCACATTCATGACTCAAAGTGGCTAACAATATTTGAAAAGTCACATAAAAAAACAAAGATAACACACAAACCAGCAGCCAGGGTAAAAGAACAAACTCAACAATAGCAAATTAACATAACTAAAGTTGTGGGTTCAGATTTGATTTCTTCAGAATGGTTTCTTTTAAATATATTTAGGAACCCAGATGCAGAACGTCCTCACCTTCATTTATATCCACCAATATGAGTTAAGCCATGAGTGCAGTTAAGCTATTTGTGTTCTTTCTGCTACAGTTTTCCTCGACATTTATATTGGGCAGTTTTTCCTGTTAGTGGAAAATTTCCCTTTCCACAGCCACAAAGTACACATCTGGTATAATTTAAAAGAAACTAATATTATTTGAAAAGAAAAAAGCCTAAACAATGTTATGGCTGTTTTGTGAAGTTATCTGAATATAGGAACAATGTATACATGGTCACAAGATACAATATTTTCTTCCCTCACACATAAACATAATGATCTAGTTTGCATTGCTGCTTTTCTTTTTATTCTTGTTAGAGGTAGTAATTAATTTATATTCTTGTGCAAGTAGACATAATGGTTTTGTGTGACAGTAATTCATGGCTTCAGTTAAGGAGCTATAACCACAAATTCTAAACAGTAGCAACAAACATTTCCCGCCTACAAAGTCTTTTTGAGAAGTAGATTCTAAGCTTGCCTAGCCATATTAATAGAATGAGATCCAGGTTTACTCAGGTTCATCAACACTTTTCTAGGCTTTTTTACCCATTTGAAAATTGATTTCTTTTTAAATAGCTTAAAATGATGCTTCAGGCTTCACAACTTATATTAAAAAAATGAATTCTCTTCCTGTCTTAGAGCACCCCAAATAGTCAATAGTAAATTGACAAATGATCCTTTAAGTATATCTATTGAATCTATTTTCTTCAGGCCCTTGTGGTAGATAATTCATCAAAAGTATCACTATCTTAATGATTCATTTCAGAAGAAAGAAACAAGGTGAAAATTGGATAACTTCCCACCTCATTCTTAGTTTATAAGGAAAGAATTACAAACATTGGAGTAAACTAGTATTAGCCAGAGTATGTACTAAACTAAAATGTTTAGGATTGCATTCATTTTCCCCCTCACTGTGATAGCATTTATCATATTTTAAAATAGAAAGAAACAAAAGGTTTTATGTTGCAACCTTATAAAGAGTTCATGAGTAAAATATAAAACATTTTACAAAAATGTTATTTGAAGGAAAACTTCAACTATTTCTTTCAGGAATAGGTTTCTGTTAAAGAAGGCTACAGTATATAGCAGATATTTTCTGAAAAGGAAGTGAAGGAATGGGTAATTGCAGGTGTGCTTTCTGTCCCTAAATTGCTTGCCTTTTATTAGGAATGTCTTGATATTCCATGGAGGACATTTGAAAAAAAAAGAATAGTATTTTTCAGTTTTAATTTTAACATAATTATATTAGTATTAACTATTTTTCTTTGCTATTTATTTAGTTCATTTATGACACATGCCATCCAGTGGTGGGTTGCTACCAGTTCACATCGGTTCGGGAGAGCCGGTAGCGCTAATTTGGCGAGCCTCGCAGTACCAGTAGTAATGGCTGGCTGGTCATTCCCCGGTCGCTGCCCTGCCCAGTCACTTCCTTTTCCTCCTCACCACCCGGGCCGCTTGCCTGCCTAAGCTGCCTTCCCACGTGGTGCCTGAACTGAGCACCAACTGAGCGGTC
>JANHFM010002451.1:155084-168496 GCA_032468115.1 Grayia smithii | reverse complement strand
GAGTATGCACCAAGACAAATTCCTTGTGTGTCCAATCACACTTGGCCAATAAAGAATTCTATTCTATTCTATTTCAGCAGGAAGGGTTTTCTGTTCCTGAACTGAGCCTCCCAGGGTCTTCCCCAACTCCCCTGAGGAACCCCCTGCTCCTTACCTGGGATTTCATCCATTTAATCTGTGTGATCATTTAATGACCACAGTCATGAGTGCCGGGGCTGTAGCCATTAATCAGAGCAATTAAATGAAGTCTCATATAATAACTTCTAAGATCAACAACCAAGATTCTAGTCCCAATTTTGGTCATAAGTCAAGGACTATCTATAGTCAATTTTAAATATGTATATATGTTTCAGTAATAACAGTAATATACAATATATTACTGTACTGCTCTACATAATACATATACACTGAAGTCAATCAAATGTTGACTTCAAATTCATTTTAAAAACTAGAATACATTTTCCTATATTATATAATAGAATTTATCATGGTCACAGACTAGAGTTCTTATGTGTATAGTAACTACCTTCTAAAATGAAACAAAATGAAGTAAATTGATTTTTGATAATCAAACCAAAAAATACTTTTACTAAGATTAGTAGTATGGCAGTTACTAAAATCTTCCTAAAGTTTTATATTGTATTTTAAATAATTAAATTGAACCTTTTAAATAAAATCCATTCTATTTACCATTTAGTACTTTCTGGTTGCACCCTTTCTAGCATGAAAATCAGAATAGATGTTCAGGAAGTTCAATAGAAGGTCAGTGATTCCACAAAGTAAAGACAGATGGTTTGAAAATACAGTCACTCACTTTACATTTTCCGCTACTTCTCCTTACTTTAGTTGATTACTACTGAAAATGACCTAAATGAGAAGTATACATAGAAATTGCCTGAAGAAGCACATACTCGGGTCAGAACATTGGATAATGTTATATTCTAAAGGTGGGGCAGTGGTTAATAAGAGAAGCAGTAGCAACAGAGACATGGTATATGATCCTTTTTAAAATAAAAAACTATTCGATATTTAGGGAAAACAAATAGATTCATACATTTTACTTTTCCAAAAATGTTATGTTCAAATGGCATTCAACATGCAAAGGATGCTACTGAACTGATACTTTTTGAGATGTCTGTACATTCTCCCATTTCACTCTTTTTTCAAATATTTAATTAAAAAAAAAAATGTGACGGTGACATGCTGCAAAACACCAGATTGAGAATCATATTTATTTCCAAGAATTCTCTTCGGTTTCACATAGGCACGCTAGCCATTATTGGACAGAAAAAACTGATGGCGAATTGTTTGCGTTTATAAATGTGTCCATATACTTAGCAAAGAGACAGGAATAATCTATCCGTGATGTCAGAGAACACAGCAGGGAACAACATCAACAGTTTGGTTTCTGATTAATTTTGTAAATAAGCAGTTATTCATGGCAGTCAATTTCTTTGAATTATATTACATTCTTTTAAAATAGCAAATTTGCTGACTAAAAAGATGAAACTTAAAATTATAAATTAGACTAAATTGTTCTAATGTATTTTTAAATATTTTCTTATGAAGCAGTTGTCATTGGTGGTTCTTGGCATGGGAGGATAAAAATACTTTAGCGTAGGAAAATGTGTCCCCTTTACTAGTTACTAGTTACTAGTTATGTTTTAAGTTATGTTTTAAGTTACTAGTTATGTTTTTATACCTGACTAGCTAGACATAATAGAAAATGGAACCCAGAAAGCCTTTACTTTTACCAATTCTGTTAACATCCTTTCTCAAATCTGGCAATCAGAATGGTACACAGTATTAAGATTGCAGATGTGCCATAGATATCTATGAGGACATTTTAATTTTAAACCCTTTCCTAATGCTGATTTAAAAAAATATTTAATATTTAATTTATTATATTTAAAATATTGAAATATTTATTTTTACTAATTATGATATTTTGCCTTTTTCACAGCTATCATAAACTAAGCCAAAATATCTATTTGTTAATTAAAGTTACATCAGAGCTTGGCAGCTTAAATGTGAAATTAAGTTCTTTTGCCTCAGGGTAAATCACTTTATATTTACTTAAATTGAACTATATTTATCATTTGCTAAATCGTTCACCAGTATATTGGTATCCTTCATAATTACTTTTGTATTTTAGTATCCCGAATATTAGTGTCAAATCACACAAAGTTGACCAAATTGACTAATCCCCAAGTCAAGGACATTTATAACAAGTTAAATTTGCTATAAATTGGGGGACTCAACTTTTTATTCCTTTCCACTGAGATTTTATTGCTTGATGATATGCCATGCTCAATAGCAATAGCACTTAGACTTATATACTGCTTCACAGTCCTGTCTAAGCGGTTTACAGAGTCAGCATATTTCCCCAAAAAATCTGAGTCCTTATTTTACGGACCTCAGAAGGATAGAAGTCTGAGTCAACCTTGAGCTGATCAGGATTGAAGGAATTGAACTCCTGGCAATGTGAGTAGAGTTAGCCTGCAGTACTGCATTCTGACCATTTCGCCACCACAGCTCATGGCTGCTCCTAACAACCTTATAGGTAGATTTTCTTATTTATTCCTATTCTTTGTTAGAGGTTAGTGACCCATAACCATCTTCTTATGGCAATTTACTTAAGAGCCTTTGATTAACTTGAAGTTTTCTGTCAAATTTTAAGAATGAAAAAGTAAATATTTTGAGTATAACAAAAATAATTTCAGGTGTTAAATTCTTGGATTATTTAGATGCAGAAAAGACAATTGTAATCTGGATATTTATGTTGCAAGATATTTTAATTAAAGAAAATGGTTAAAGGTCCTTAAAATTGATAGGTCTTCACCGAGTAATAGCAAACGTTTTATTGTACAATCCTATGTATATTTGCCCAAACAAAACCTTCACTTAGCACAATTGGTTTATTCCCAGATCAGTTTTAAGAAACTATAGAAAGAGATGATACCCTTGTTGCTCTGTTTTCATTGTAACTAGCTGATTAGACACTGAAATACTATGAAATCAAGCCATTAGGATAATAGGATTTATTTCTTACTACTGGTAATGGCTATGTGTGCTGATGGCAAATTTATGCTGGTCTTGATTTCTCTTTTATTTTCAGAATTGGGAGGTTATTTGATGGCACAGAGCCCATTGTTTTGGATAGCCTGAAGCAGCACTACTTCATCGACAGAGATGGCCAAATGTTCAGATATATTTTGAATTTTCTACGAACTTCAAAACTACTCATACCGGATGATTTCAAGGTGAATTGTATTTACTGTCATCTTCATAATAACAGAAGGATTATGAAGCAATTGATTGAGTAACACTTGTAAAACACTTGGGAATAATTGCTTTGATTGGTTTTGGCAAAGTATAATGAATTAAAATGGATATTTGAAATTAGCAAAGCAATATTCAACTTCTAATTTTAAAAGTATGGTTGTGCCTTTGGGTAGCTGTGCCTCAAGCCAAACTGAGGCACAGAAGTCTTGGTCTGTCCTTAATGAAACAAGGTTGTTTTTCTTTATATGTAGAACAAGATGAGATTGTTCTTTTGGGGCACATTCACTTGAAGGTGGTAGAGAAAAATCCAGGATATTGGCACCTGAGGGGAGGAAAGGAAAAGCAAAGAAAGGCAAGGTGCTAATAGCATTGAGGGGCATGGGTGCTGCAGCACTGCAACGTTGACAGTGGAGGAGGAAAGGCTGAAGAAGATGCAGCCTGGATTATCTTTTGCTAAACAATGTTTGCTTTGGAAGCTTAATCACCATTTTATCACCAGCTTGCTTCTGAAAACCAATTTCTGGTGGACAATAATGGAAAAAAACCTGCTGCTTTTATTATTTATCACCTTGCAGTCTCCTTGGGGTTATTATTGGAAACAAAATGCAGAGTAAAACGAGTCCTTGATATGAACCAGTGGACCTTTTATGCCATTTATATTTCATGTAATCCAGTTTTAATAGATATGCTTTATTTAAACCATATATGTGGCTTGTTTATCAATGTGACTTACTGTATTTGAATCAATATTATATGATTCAGGAAATCATAAATGTATGTATTTTTACCCAACTTTTCTTCAGATAGTGAAATTGGCATATGAGATTCTTTTTCCTTCCATAGTTTATTGTCACAACAATCTTATGATCTGATCTGAAGGCTCTTTGAATTTTGATCTGATTGATCTGATTGAATGTAATCTGAGGGAACTACATGACAGAGTGGACACTAAATTCAAGTTCTTCCAAAGATAGAAAAAAAATATTACTGTCCAAATCACAAATTTAGACATAAAATCCTAGAGTTGAAAGGGACTGTTTAGGCTATCAAGTCCAATCCTAAACTCAATATTTCAATTAATTAATTTAAATTAAATTAAACTATCCATCATCATCTTAAACACAGAGGTGGAAAAAAATGACTCCTGGCTTTAGCTTGGACTAGTCCCTGCAGTTTTCTTGGCAAGATTTTCAGAAGTGGATAATTTCCTCCCTAGGATTCAGAGAGCATGATTGACTGAAGATCACCCAGGTGGCTTTGGGTCTTGGATGGGACTAAAATGCAAAATCTCCTGTTTTCTAGCCTGGTGCCTTAACTACTACACCAAACTGGCTCTAATCAATTACTAATTTACTGTTAATCTCCATTTATCATATTTTTTTTTTTTAAATAACATTTAGCTTTATTTCTTGTTAGGACTTTTAAGTATCTCAAATTTTGATAAGTAAAATAATTACTTTATTGAATCCTATTTTATATCATTTAAAAACATGTGATATTTAATTGGGAATAATTTTAATTCATCCCTGAGAAATTATTTCAGTTAAATTTTATTCCAAGTATCTAGAATCTTTGTGTGTAGAATTTTAGATTCTTGGACTGTGGTGAAAAAGGTGATTTTGCATTTACAAAATACTTCAATCCCAAACTTTAAATATTGGCTTAGTGAAATTTGTCAATTCTTAGTCTTTTTGTGAATTTAAGTACCTGCTATGAATAATACTGATAGATTCTTAGAAATCAGAAATGTAGAAATACGTTGTTAAAAAGAGATAATAGATAGTATATTGGTTAAATAGAGACAATGCATACCTTTCTTGAGCAATAACCTTCAGATTATTATAACACTGAGTCTGCCTCAGAAGAGCACTTCCTATTTGTACTTAAATTTGGGTTTAGATTCTTCTTAGTTTTCAGATGTGACATACAAAAGCACATCATGTTAAATGTATAAAGTTTAATGTGCGTATATGCACACCAATACAGGACTATTGCCAAACTACTTAAAATTTGAAACCACAAATGTGTACATTTTTATTTATTACAAAAATAAAGATTTATAATAAAAGTCTAATAGTAGAAATAGAACAAGTTGAATGTGTTTAGCTTGGATAAGAAGTGAAACGTCTTCAAGAAAAAACAAAGAAAGTCTAGTTGCCTTTTGAAAAAGTACCTTTGGGACAACCATGACCCGGAGGACTGAGAATCTCCATAACATTAAACTAGTTGAATGATTAGTATTGGGAGCCTTTTTTAAAAGACACATTAAATGTGTGAAAATATTTTGTAATTATTTGATAATGCAGTATTATTTACTTTTATTTGTGGGTTTTATTGAACTCACTGCACTTTATTTCCAGATAGGCCTGAATGCGTTTGCTTGTGATTAGCTTGCTTAGAATATCACACCACATTACATATCAGGTACAGAAAAATATTTACTGAGACCAAAAAAAAACCAAAACCCATCAAGGGAATTCTCTCCAACCATAGGCTTATTTTTAAACAATTTATGGCAGCTATTAGCAAGTAATATACTTAATTTTAATACTTTCAAAATAATCTTGCTGTTCACAATCTATTTCTAAGGTTTCACATATTTCTTAATGATTTAAACTGGAGAATAATTGTATGTCAACATTTATTAATATTTTAATAGTATTTATTATATGTATTTCCTCACACTTGATCCACTTTTGCATGTCTGCATTATGAACAACTGTATAAAAGTCATGTAAAAATAACTCCAATAGTAATTAATAGCATCATCTTACTGTTGGACTCTTCACTCCAATATCTCCAATATTTTCTTTCTCTTCTTATGATAAAATGTAAAGCTAAAATATATTTCCATGTGATAAATCACAATAAAATATGTAAATGTATATATGTGTATGTGTGTATAATGTAACACAATGTTGTGAGTAATAAGTGTCCTACGCATAGAAGAGAATAAAAGTGCAAAACGGTACAGCAACCTACCTGTCGCTTTTAATATGAAAATACCAGTAAGCTCTTATTAGTTGAAAAAAAAGGAGATTTCCTTTAATGTAGAATTCTCCATAAGTTGCTATTAGCCTTTAACCCACTATACTGAAATAATAATTATTCAGATACTATATAATGAGATTTTTTTTACTGTGGTTCTAAACATCATGTATCTTTCAGGATTACAGTTTGTTATATGAAGAAGCAAAGTATTTTCAGCTTCAGCCCATGCTAGGGGAAATGGAAAGATGGAAACAGGATCGAGAGACAGGCCGGTTTTCGAAATCTTGTGAGTGCTTGGTTGTACGTGTTGCTCCGGATCTTGGAGAAAGAATTACTTTGAGTGGAGATAAATCTTTAATAGAAGAGGTTTTCCCAGAAATTGGTGACGTGATGTGCAATTCAGTCAATGCAGGTTGGAATCATGACTCAACGCATGTCATCAGATTTCCATTAAATGGATATTGTCACCTCAATTCAGTTCAGGTATGTATTAGCTTTTCTGTTTTTTCCCCTTTTAATCTATATTCATAATAATGTTTAACTAGATTGAAGCAGGAATAGCTCCCTTCTATATCACATACTACAGAGCAAGGCAGATTTAGACATTTGGAATATCATTTGTATGAAAAGAGTTGAGACTTTAAGACAATAGATGAAAAAACTTGAACAGAGAAAAGCACAAATATTCTATGTTTAACATTAAATATTAAAAATATAGCATAAATATATAGGTCATGGTAGACAAAGATAATCAGAAGTACAGATGTATTATTAAAATTCCCCCTCATATAGTTTTGACTTTCATCTTGCCTTTTGTATTTTTATTTACTGTATTTTTTATTCTTTTGCACTCATTAATCTTATGCAGTATAATTAAAATGCATTAGTTTATCTATAAATAAATAAATGGGTGAAACAGTCTAATGAAGTTGTGAAGGGCCATTTATACCATGAAACGCAATTCCCTTCTCAATGCAGGAATTAAAATAGAAAAACTGCAAACAGATAGGTAGATATAACTTCCTTTCGAACATACGCAATGGAGAGTTTATCATCCAAGCAATTTCATGTTAAAGGGCCTTTCTTGTTTTTTAACTATAAATCACAATCATGTAACTTGAATGAATAATTTCATGTCTTGCATTCGAGAACAAGAGAAAACAAGTCCTGGATTGCTATGTGGCATTCTTTCAAGTATTCATATCCAGTTGCCTTTTAAAAGGCTATACGTATCCTGTACCTTCAATCTTTCTTCATAGGTCTTTCTTTCTAGTTTCTCTTAACTTGGTTTAATCATGAATTTTCTTAAAGTGAGTTGTCCAGAAATGAGCACTGTACAAGGTAGTGCTTGACCAAACAAAATGGATGTATACCACTTGGAAATACCAAGTGGATGTATTCTCAATATTGTGCATTTGAGTAGCCTTTCTTCTAAGGCAGTGGTTCTCAACCTTCCTAATGCTGTGACCCTTTAATACAGTTCCTCATGTTGTGGGGACCCCCAACCATAAAATTATTTTCATTATTATTACATAACTGTAATTTTGCTACTATTATAAATTGTCCTAGGCGACCCTGTAAAAGCGTCATTCTACCCTTGAGAACCACTGTTCTAAGGTATATTGCATTTATATATTGCATTTATCTCTATAAAACAGAATTTCATTCTGTTACTTTGATTCTATTTTTTAGTTTTAAAAAAATTAAAAGTGAAGTGTGGATACTTTGATTAAAAATAAGGCTACGGCATAATCACTTTATGTTTCTTATTTTCTGTTAAAATTCAGAAGACTCCTTTAGAATTATTATGCAATCATGAATAATTATTGTATCATGCTTTGATTACCAACTGTAGAGAAGCATTTCAGAAATACATTTTAATAATGATGGAATGGATTAATTTATGATTTCTGAATGACATTTTTGCACTAAGGCAACCGCATGTACTTTTTATGTTTTGTAGGTACTTGAGAGATTGCAACAAAGAGGATTTGAAATTGTTGGCTCATGTGGGGGAGGAGTGGACTCTTCCCAATTCAGTGAATACGTACTTAAGCGAGAACTCAGAAGGACATCTCGTTCATCTTCAGTCATTCGAATAAAACAAGAACCTCTGGACTAAGGACACTTTTTCTTATGCAACACAAGGGGAACCTTTTTCATGTGCAGTTGGGACACCAAACAGCTTTAGAATGAAAAGTTGAATAAAGATATGTTTATATCAAATATAGAGACCATGCCTGTATTCAGATGAGAGCATTTGGAATAGTAATAATAACTTCAAGGTGTAAAATATGTATATGTGAAACATTACGTTTGCAAAAGAAAATAAAAATAGGTAAGTGAGGTTGGTGCTGTGATGGCCATTAAGTCTCCTAGGCCTTAGTAAGGCCTGATTGACTGTGAAGAAGCCATTGCCATTACTGGAAGCTAACATCTCTTTTCTGTTTTCCATTATTAAATGGCAGTCTGCTTTTCAGTGTATACACCTCGAATCAAGTTTACAGATGCCTGCTTTGGAAGTGACTGAACAGAACTCCAGAAGAGTTTTCTTCATCCATTACAAAAGAAAAGGTCATAAACAAGGATTTAAAATGTAGCTTGTACAGAAGTCATACACTTCTGCCCACTTGACAGATGTGAACATTTTTCTCTCTTTCTAAAAAGGATCTAGAATTTATTATTATATAGTAGAGTGGCCCTGGTTTGAATCTAATGAATTCAAAGTGTTTTTTTTAACTTGATAATATATGAAGTACGATAAATTCACTTAAAAAGAACTATTAAAATCAGCATTAAGCAAGATAATTTTTAAAAACAGTTTTTAACTCACTTATGCATTTTATGCATTTACAGGCTGCAATGCGATACACACTTAACTGAGAATCAATCTTACTGATCTCTGGAGATATGTATAGAATTGCATATCTTGTAAACAACGATGAATTCTGTTTGGAAAAAATATGAAGGCATGAAGAAGTTAGTAAAAAAAAAAGTATCCTCTAATCCATTGTAGCAAAAGAAAATCTGTAGCACTTTATAGTGCTACTTTCTCTTCTTCACTGATTTAAGCTTTGTTTGAAAAGGTGGCTGTATGGTAAAATCTCAATGCAAGTCCTAGAATTTTATAGATTTTTTTAAAGACTTGGTAGGGCAATTAATTGGAGATTTACAAAATTACTTCAGCCTAACACCTCTGCTTGGTATAGCTTCATCAGTATTTTTAGATTTGTCCTCTTAAAACTTATAATCATTTTTTTTTTTTAAAAAGTATGCTTCCATTCTGCATTGTTTTGCCTTTCTTAAAACAGTAAAGATAGTTCCCTACCACCATCATCATCAGGGATCCCAGGGTTACTGGGATTTCATTCACTTTGTACAATTCAGTAATAAAGGAAGCTGTTAGCTTCCATACTATTGCCAAGAAAATTATTTGGACACATTCATGAAGTTACTGGGAGTCAAGTTTAACTCAAAGGAAATAATGCATTACTTTGTTACTTCAATATCTGAAGTCATCTATGTTTAATCTATTATTAAAATAAGAAATGCCATATTGTCAGGACCAATAAGAATAATTATTGGCTGTTGGTTCTTTTTTCCCCAATAGGAGTCAAAAAAATTACTGAAAAAACTTTTATTAGTAGGCAAAATATGTACTGCATTATAATGGGATATATTGCAGTTGGGGTTTCTGTTATTTTATTATTATTATTTTCTTTACCTACTTTTTTAATGTGAAGTTTGGAAAAAGAATCAAATGTCTTTTTTTTAAAAAAAATGAAAAAGTAGGAGCATGAATAAATCTGTAAAAATAAAAGAATAGTGCATTGCTTAAGTTGGTCTTAATAAGACTTTTAGGTTATATGTTTTAAAGATCCTCTTCTCAAGGACCAACATAGTTCCCCCCTTTTTGTCCAAGTAATATTAACAAAGTGGGTTTGAAAAGGATTGCAAATTATACTACAGAAGCCCCAAACTGTTCAGAAAATGATGCTTTCCTTGCCTACTCCCTGCTATTACAGTATCCTTTCCCACAAAGAGTCTTTCTATATACAATCTAACATCCATCCAAGATAGTTCTAATCAATAAAAGTATTACCAGTGAGGGTTTTTTTTTAATGTGAAATAACCTAATTACATAACGCAATTGAAAGAATAAATCCCTAAAATATGTTGATGGACAAAAGTAATCTTGTTCTATTCCAGAAGTGAAAGCTTGTAAAATTAATACAATCTCATTTATCCAATGTCATATGTATCATAAGCAGTTAAGGTAAAAATGATGGATGACAATATTAATGATGGATGGATAATATTAACATACAGTTTCATTGAGAAGGTATACTGAATTTGTGTTCCGAAATCTGTAAATTTGGACAATGGCAGTAATACTGCATTGCTGTATTTGGATTATTGTTATATGCTTATTTTTTAACGGGAATTGGTTATAATGGATGTGCATTTTTTATCTTATTTTGCACTATGGTAAAACAGAAGGAACAGAAAAGTTGGAAAAATATTCCTTTTTAATTAGAAAAATCTACAAACTATAAGAAAAATAAAATTCAACAACATTATCTGTAGTTACCATACATTTAATATACACATTCCCTCCATTTTTAAAGTAGCTGGTCCAGACACAGAATTTTAAGAATGAGATGATGGGGAAATGTTATTTTGTTCTATATGTAGCACACTGTCATTCATAAGAACCAATAAACTTTACCTGGTTAAAACTAGGTAGGATATTTTGATAGAAAAATGACAGCACATAAGTGTTGTTGAAAGTTGTTCTTCCCACTTACAAATGCTGCAACTCAAATTACTGATTTTTGTGTTTGATGGGATATGGAATCTTTGTTGGCAATTTGTTCTTGTTTAGTTGTCTGAAATAGACATTGTATCACATTCCTTTCTAATTCTTTTATTAGATAAACATTTCTTCACTGAATTTATGAATTGAATTACAGATTGTGGAGGACTGGAATGTCAGTGACATTGTACACTAGGTCAGTCACGGAATCTGAGGTTATGAGCTGAATAAACATGATGCAGGGGTAACAAAATGTAGACTTCTTGGTAAGTCTGATTAGCTATATACAAAGGGAGCAGAATCTTGAACAGTCTGTTAAATGTCATTTGTTAAATCAGATTGGTAGATACGAGCAATAAATATATTAAATAAGAAAAAAATGAGCAGCTCTCTTTTTACCAGGTAATAATTTCTGAAATGTGGTGGTTACAATTTAGCTTTTTTTGAAAAAAAATCCTACATTTTATTTATGGATGCTATATATTGCTGTAACTCATAAAAAATGGAACATCAGCTGCCAAGATTATGTATTCTTTCAACATGATTTAAATGGTATGAAAGGGTCTGCTGGGTACACATATTGGAAAAAGCATACAATATGACTTCCTCAGAATAATGTGGCTGGAGTTGTGAATGAAACAAATTTCTGAAGGCAAGTTGATCATTGTTGCCTATATTGATTTTGAATGCATTTTAACCAGTGCAAATGCCTTTTTCTAGTTCTCTGATGTTTAATCTGATTATTTCTTTAAAATATATTTAGACCACTCAAAATTTGTAGAGATTAGTTTCTTATTTGATAACTCTTAACTGCAGTGGTGAACAGACTGTTTATCAAACTGGTATACAAAGCAAGAGAACACATAATATCAAAGATACAGAATAGCTGCAGCCTCCAGGGAGAACAGCTTATATTTATTTATTTATTTATTTATTTATTATATTTATATGCCGCCCATCTCCCAGAGGACTCTGGGCGGCTCACAATAGCAGTGATGGCGAACCTTTTAGACACTGAGTGGCCAAACTGCGTGCGCGCGCATGCCCAAACTGAAAAATATGTATGCATGCGTGGACATGGGCGAATGTGCGCATGCATGAACATGCGCAGCACAGACCTGAAGACCAGCTGGCTGGTGGGAGGCGGGGCATCCCAACACTGGCAGCGCGGCAAGAAGTAAGATCTTTTGTGAGCTTCTGTTTCATTGTTTACAGGGAAACAGAACTCACGAAAGAAACGCCACGGAGATCTGACCTGGGGCAATGGCGCGTGTGCCAGCAGAGAGGGCTGTGCGTGCCATCTCTGGCACATGTGCCATAGGTTCGCCATCTCAGGCTTATAGCATAGAACCATTCACTGAGAAATGCTCCAAGTGTTTGATGCAGAAACAGAAAAATCAATTTGAAAGTAGACAGATGAGAAGAACGTAATTTTTAATATTAGTTTTAAAGCTCTAGAAGTAAGCTAGACTTCACTGATCTTTGTGCAGTGGATAGGACAAATAGCAATTAGGAGTAAGTATTTGCTTTACACATACTGCAACTTCCTGTTGAGCATGATTGAAGTATCAAATAGAGCAAATATGGCTTTGTCTATTCAAGGGATTCTAATTACAGCTCTTTAAGTTATGGAATCTGATTTTGAACTTTACAAGTAGACTAAATATTTAGGATCATGCTTACCTAAAGTCTGTATTTTTTTTATCAATACGTTTGTTTTACTTTGATCACCAGCTTGCCAAAGAGAAAGGGTAAACTAAACTGATATTGGGGAGGGAAATAGATTTTTAAAAAACTACAATAATATTGACCATTGTTCTTTTTTATTATTTCTTTAGAAACTAAAAACCAATTATTCTGTCATTCCTGTCCTTCAAAATTCTCTATTAGGAATTACTTCCATTGGACAAGTGGCATTTGAATACAGACATTCCTGCAGCCTGAGGTTTATTTACAGTGGAAATGAAACCAAGAAAGCTCCAAGCCCCTTGGGCCACTTAAATATTTCAGACTTCAATGTGAGTGCTTTATTATTTCTTGTGAGAGTAAGAGATCACCAGGAGTAAGATCAATACTTTGCATTAAAGTTTCTTGTCATCTTTGGCTATTTCCTCACTGATTTGATTACCTACACCTAAGAAAAATTGACATGTTAGATCACATATTCTTCATCTGAGGCTATTGCTCCCTTCAAGACTTGGAATCTTGTATTTTTAATTCAAAATTATATTGGAAAGTTGGATATTTTTGTTTTATTTACCAATTTATTTCTTCAAGAAAAAAAAATGATTCCCCCTCCCCCCCAAAAAAGTGTTGATCT
>JANHFM010002451.1:51096-69066 GCA_032468115.1 Grayia smithii | reverse complement strand
GAATGAGACCGATCACTGTTGTGTCATCTGCAAATTTCAGTAGTTTAACAGATGGATCGTTTGAGATGCAGTCATTGATATAGAGAGAGAAGAGAAGTGGAGAGAGCACACAGCCTTGTGGAGCCCCTGTGCTACTTAATTAATTAAGCAACACATGTTGACAGGTCAGCTTTTTTCAGCTTTGCCTTGACATCTGTATTTAAGGTAAAACAGTAAGACCGATTAGAGCTCAGTCAGTACTAGTTTATCTCATTCTAAAAATCTGTTCTGTTATTTCAGATGTTGGATGAAAATAATCACCTGATTCAGTGTATAATGGACTACCAGAATAAAGGCAAAACTTTGGAATGCTCTCAGTAAGTTAATGTTAACTTCAATATATCAGCCTGGACCCCTAGTGGTTATATGAATATGTCCACACACTTTTCATGTTAACAGCACAGAAGTAGTTTGCCATTATTTTCCTTGAATATCTTTTTAAATAAATTTTTCTGGTTTATTATATATCACAGCAATCTCCTCCAAGTTTTAGAAAGCTTGGGAGAGAGCTTTTTCCTGCTGTATAAGAAGGGTTAACCAAGCTACAGGTGACCACATTTTGGACTGGAGTCTTGATTGTTCAATGAAGCGGTTACTCCCTGTTGCAGTTGTTATGATATGCTATGATATCACAGGTTAAGCAAAGAGTCTCTCTCTCCATGCATGCAAAGTTATAGAGAAGGAGTGATTTGGAGGTTCTGTTCATGCTTGGATTTCTGCTGCAGGGGTACAAGCAGCATGGAGCTTGGGGCCCTCTTCTCCCCATCTCTGCGGATAGCTTCACAAGGGCAAGAGAAGGATACTAAGCTTTGTTCATGCCTAGACCTCTGTCCCTGCTTGGCTTTGGCAGCTGAGGTTCAGGCATGCACTGAGCTTGACCATGGAGGTCTGTATGCTATATTTTGTAATGGTCAAAAGTGCTTTACACTTCTTTCTGAAACCATCATAACTTCAAATGGTTGTTAAGCAGGTACTACCTATAGTGCATAACAGGTATTTGGAAAAAATATGAATCAGTTTCTAATTAGAGGTAGTCCTCAACTTACAACCAAAATTAAGCCCAGACTTTCTACTGCTAAGTAAGACAGTTAAGTGAGCTTTGCAGCATTTTGCTACATTTCTTGACACAGCTGTTAAGTGAATCACTGAAGCTGTCATGTGAATCATTCAGTCATTAAATGAATGGGTTTTTCCCATTGATTTTGCTTGTTGGAAGCTGGCTGGGAAGATTACAAATCATGATCACGTTGACCCTGGAGTCAACCCTAGTAGGAGACCCTAGTGCAACTGTCATAAATACATGCCCATTGCTGGGTGTTCGAATTTTGACCATGTGACCGCTGGGATTGGTGAAAACAGTCATAAGTCACATTTTCAGTGCCATAGTAGCTTCAAACAGTTGCTAAATTAATGGTTGTTAAATCGAGGACTACCTGTACACAGTCATTGTATCAAGCTGTCAGCAATAATATATGTATGGCAATTTGTTTGTCACTGAATTGGTTTTGTAACATGGAAGTATGAAGAAGAATGGTTCAGTAGACAAATCAGAATAAAAGTATTCCTCTTTAAGCTTAGAGAAAAGTAGAACAGGCCTTGGGGTAAGTATGAAAAGGCTTCATCATATTCCTTCTCAAGTCTGGTTTTTCATAATGTAGCCCACTTCCAAATGTTGTGAATTCCAACTCTAAGAAATCTCATCAATGTCCATATATTTGGGATTTCTACGATTAAAGTTAGGAGGATCTCATTGGGAAGGAGCTCATTGGGAAAAAGCTACTTGATAGGATCTCACTATTCAAAATCAACATTATACTAAGCCAAAATGTCCTTTGTTTCTGGCTTGGATGGGAAAACTCAGTGTGTGGCTTCCAAGCCATGACTTTATGTAAGAATCAAGCCACTGTGATATAGGCACATACTATATATTCAGCTTATTCCTTCCAACAATTATCTTATGGTTTAGGTATGTTTGTCAACCTACTCAGTTGACAAGCTGAGTCTTCTCAATCTTTTCTTCTCAGTCTTTTCAACAAAAATATGGAAGATATTTATATAGAATAATTTACCTCAAGGCTGGTAGTAAGTCATTTAAATATAAAAGATCATACTTTGAAATAAACTTTACCAGTAATAATAGCAAAAATAGTCTGTTACCCTGCAATTTACCTTGTTGATAGTAATTCTTGAAATATCATTTTATCATTGCTGTACTTTCTTCAATTATGCAGTTGAAAATTAGAGAAATATACAAATATTATAACATATATGTAAGTGGAAAATGATCATATGGGAATTTTTGAATGTAATTTTTGTTGTTTAAAATTAGGTACCAGCAGTTGTTGCATACAAATTTGGTCTACTTAGCCACAATAGCAGACTCCAATCAAAACATGCAATCTATATTGCCACCAGTAAGTACCATGCAAAAAACAATTACGTTCTCTGAGAAACAAAGATATATTGCGCAGAAAAGTGCTATAATGCATATGGTTATGGTTTAATAACTCTTTGAGTATTGTATATTATGACTATAACTTTTTATAATGTAGAATTATTAAACCTCATGCATATTTAGATATACATTTGAGTATTGTATCCATTTTTGTATTAGGTCCTTAAAAAAAATTTTCATTTGAATTTTTAAATTCCAGGTTACCTCTTGAACATTCAAGTAGATCTTATCCAATTGTTTTATTAGTTCAATCAGATCTTTTGTTTTTATTTAAATATTTAATGGTCATATATTAAAATACTTAGTTCATTAGTTAATGTTCCTAAATTCAAATGTTGAATGTTTGAGATGATTTCATTATTACTTTCTATGAGAAACAATTTATTTGGAAGTCTGTGAACTTTATTTTAATAAAATGTACTATTTCCAAAGGTATATAAAACCAGTTCAGTGTAAAGAAATTGTTAATCTTGTGTTAGAAAAGCAGAATTGTAGAAAGTGTCACTCTGCTTATTCAAGGAATTGTATAACTTGTAATACAGTGTTTGAACCCAATTTATAGGAAAATATCATTTTTTAATAATATTACAACCAGATAGATTTGTACTATGCACATTTCTGGGCAGTGATTCCTATGGAATATAAAGTCCTTTCTGTGAGGTCATTTCAAACAACAATCAGGAATTTGCAGTTTACATATCTGTTTTACCATTTAAGGCTGCTTTAGAATTGAGTAGAATGAGTTCATCTGTATTACAAAGTTTTCCCATTTTTGTTTTGGGGCAGTTGCAAAGTGCTGTGGTTTTGAAGTACATTATGATTGGTTCTTCAAAATTCATTGCCATGGTCTGATGACTCTAAGGTTGCTATTTGACTGCCTGATGTTACCCCACCTAATGGAAAAAAGGGCCTGTTAGATTTTCCTGCCCCATTTGAGTTTCAGAGTTTGTATCTGGTGAGGTCAGATATCATCAATATGCAGATTATTATTATTATTATTATTTATTGTATTTATATTTATATAAGATGATACTTGACCATACCAAACTCTGTATGGTACTGAATACTTCCCCCAGTCTTACGCCAGGATATTGCTATTGTATACTCCTTTCTTGTCAATTTCATCTTCAGCAACCAGGAGTGATGATAACAGCAATTATACATTTTGGTCCACAGAAGATGGACTCCACCATCAAATAACTATAATAATAGCAATTATGATAAGAATTCCATTGGATTTTTCTCCCTGGTGGTTCTTATTGGGCCATGTGGTCTCAGTAATACTTGAAAATGCTTCTTTGTAAAGTATTCTTTTTTTGGCAAAAATAAAGATCTTGATAAGTTAGTTTTTAGCTGAATAAAATACAGGTAACTGGAGCAATAGTGGGTTCCACTTAACCTTTGCTACCAGTTCGGAACTATGAGCGTGCTGGTCATGGCACTTCTGCACATGTGCAGACCGCCTGTGATAACGTTTGGGTGGGTGGACAGAGCCTCCCACTGCCGCTGCTGCTACTGGTTCATTTGAACCGGTAGAAACCCACCACTGAACTAGAGGGTTTTTTTTTCCTCCAGATGTAAAAGTATAAACCTTACATTCTTATTACAAGAGGAGAAATTAGCTCCTTTCTTCAGGTCCATTTTCCAATGACCAGAATGGTACCTCATGGTGGTAAGCGATAATCAAATCAATGTTTGTTGTGCAAGAGTAGGACCTGCATTCTTGAAAGAGTGATCAGTTGAACTTAAGTATTAAAAAGGTTTGCCAAAGAAAGGTTGAAAGCTATTATACTATATAATATTCAAGTGCAAACATAATATTTTTTAACATTAAAAATGGTAATTGTTTCTTACCACTTAGAGAGGACCATAAAGCACTGTGAAGCAGTATATAAATTTAAGTGCTATTGCTATTCTACCTAGTATCTAGAATAAGTTTCACTACAACTTTTTTCTGTAAGATCAAATTTAATGCCTTATACTTATGAAGTCTCAAATCTGAGTTAATTCTTTTTGTAAAACAGGCAGTTATTTCAACTCAAAAACATTTGATTTTTATTGAAGAAATCTTGAATCTTTTGCAGTACTTTCATATTAAATAAATCTAGATGAATTTTGATTAAACAGTAATATATGAGTAAAAAAGGAAGAAGAAGAAAAAGTTTAGGCATCTTGTTATTGTTTTGTATTTACTGTAATTGTAATTGTTCTAATTGTTTGCTGTGATGTAGCAGTAAATTTTGTAACAATATCAATCTTCTATCTCTAGTGTATTTTTAATTATAACAATTATAACAATATGTAACTTCTCAATTTTAATATTAAAAAGGTAATATATTAGCTATTGAGAATCTGTAGAGTAATATGAAGGTGAAATATTTTATCATTTACAAATATATTACCTCAGAAATCATCTTCTTTTATTTAACAACTTCATTTATGCTTCTTGAATATAAGAGTCTTTCCTCTCAAATGGGAGAGATATTTATAGAAAGTTGGATTGGGGTTTGGAAGTTTATCACCTGATAAAGTTCTTAACAAAATCTTTAATCCCTAAAATTTATCTCCTTATATTAAACTCTCCTAGAATACAATTTACCATATCTGATGGTTTTGTTTAATACTATAAGATTTTGGACTTACTCAAATTTTCTCGTTACTTCTTTAATGTTATACTAAAGAAAGCTGTTGCCAGGGATAAGTACAGGTAGTCCTCGACTTACACCAGTCCATTTAGTAACACTTTGAAGTTACAACTTATGACCGTTGCAGCATCCCCATGGTCACATGATTTATATGTTGATGCTTGATAACTAACTCATACTTATGACGTTGCAGCATCCCACCTTTTGCAAATTTCTGACAATCAAAGTCAATGGGGAAAACAGATTCACTTAACAACCATGTTACTAATTTAACAACTGCAGTGATTCAGTTAACAAATGTGGCAAGAAAAGTCATAAAATGGGGCAAAAGTCACCTAACAAATTTCTCACTTAGCAATATAAATTTTGGGCTCAATTGTGGTCATAATTTGAGGACTACCTGTATTCTTTCATATGTGTGGTTTAATGGCATAGTGCCGGGCTATCCAACAGACCATCTGTCTCATAGTTTTTGCCTGTCCTGCACAAATAGACAGAGTTGGCATGCAATAGTAACATCTGACCGGAACCAGGAAATGAGTCTTCTTTGTCACAGCACCTGCCTTCTGGAACAGCTCCCTCTCCCCCCCCTTCCCCCCCCCCGAAGATTTGTATAGCCCCATAGCTGCCCTTAGTCAGTCTTTAAGATCATGGTGTTTTCTGTAGGTCTTAGGCTTAAGGTAGGTGAATATGTATGCTAAGTTGTATGCTTATTATTTTGTCCAGATGGTGTCATTCATTCTTCTTTATTGTATGCAACCAGAGTCATTTATGGAGTCAGGTGGCTCTATAAATTTGATAAATAAATAAAAATATCAGTCTTTCATCCCTTGCAGCATATTTAATAAAAAGGAGACACAATGATTGAAGCTACCACTTAAATAATCATTGAGTGAATTTTGAGGGCACAGTCATTCAGAAACATAGCACTGTTCTTCAAAGCCATGTAAAACAGAATAGAAGTAGGTTAAAGAAACAAGGACCATGATATAGTTGTAGATACGTATGTGAAGACACCCTGTATATTTGTTGGATTATAACCTGCTTTTTTACTAAATTACTTTTCAGCCACCCACACAGAATATGCCAATGGGTCCTGGAGGAATGAACCAGAGTGGCCCTCCCCCACCTCCACGTACTCACAATATGAGTTCAGATGGTATGGTAGGTGGGGGCCCTCCTGCTCCACACATGCAGAACCAGATGAACGGCCAGATGCCTGGTAAGTTTTTCTTCTAGAGATATTAACACCAGGTTGCTCAGCAACTGAAACAACATGTGTGCTCAAGGGATTGAAGATAGTTGATGACAAAACTACTTTGAATACTCTTGAGTACAAGTTCTCTTAGAATTTGTTAGTTACAGAGTTACGTGACCTGTATTCTATGTTTATCAGACTGCCCCTGGGCATTCCTTTGAACAGAACCAGCTAAATTTAGTGTGCCTGAAACCATACAATATAGAGTCATTAGAAGGCTTGCCAAAGAAAGATACCGACTTATGGATGAATGCATTCTCATTGGAATAAATTATTTAAAATAATTACTGTTAAATTAGTTTGATAAAGAGGAAATGAACTTAGTAAAATTTTGATTATCTTTCTAAGTTATTTTTCTACTAATCTTCTGCATGACAAAACAGATGGAAATGACAAGCTATTCTTTGGGGAGTTCATGTGAAAAATTTCTTAGAAGAATTATTTAAGCCTTAAAACAGCTTTTTTAAGAGAATAAAGAGGTATAAGCTGTTGGTATTTTTTCATAGTGGTCTATATTTTATTATACCTATAGAGATTTATATTTTTCAGACAAGGTAGATCTTTTCTTGTTGAAAGACAGTTACTCAGGATGTTGATTAAAATGCTCTGGTATTGGATTTGGTTCCTTTCTTTTTAGTTTCTTCTAAAATTGTTCTTTTATCATACTTGTTCAAATTATTTCATATCACCATGCTCTTAACTCTGTTTTATTTCATTAAGCGGGAAAAGCTGTCATCAGAATTCCTATAAAATTCCAAAAGCAAATTAAATAGCTAGGCTGTAAATCTAAGCATAGTTTTAGAAGAATAAATTCTCAATCACAGTGAGTCTTTTTAGTAAATTGACTTAACATTTCTTGTAATATGGAAAGACTAATTCATATTCATGTCCAGCTAATGGACATATTTCTATCGGTTATCATTCTTTTCAAATCCAAAATGAATATTTTAGTCTCAACATAAGGAGCATTTTAAAATATATGTACATTCAGTTTAGAACACATGCAAAGAAAAATAGAATTCATGTAATTTTAATCTTTGTGGAGCCAAGAAACATATGTAGAAGCAAGAAAGGCTGTATGTTTGTCATGTCAACCAAGCAGCTAATTTAAGTTATTCTGTATAGTCATTTATATAGTTATATATATTATAATTTATCAATTATGTTTTACCAATTATAAGATGACATGCAGAGTATAAAACATGTAGCTGAAACCATACCTCTAAAACTTTAAAATACTTTTACACTGCTTTCTGTTATTTTTGTTTGCAATATTGTCACTTTGTAAAGGGATGCAATCCAAGAAAAAACTAGCAATAAATATGATCATATTTATTTTTCATTAAATTTCTAGTCCTAGGTTTAAACTATCAGGCAGAAAGACAGGTAGTCTTCGTTTAGCAATTGCCTCATTTAGCAATCATTGCAGTTAATGATAGTTATGAAAAAATAACAGCATGAATGTACAGGTCTGTAAAGCAAAGGAAAACTGAAGTAAAATCATAAATAGACTTAGTGACAGTTTTGCTTAACCAAGTTGTCAGTCCCAGTTGTGATTGCTAAATGAGGACTACCTGTAGTAGTTAAGTATAGTTTTAACCTAGTTTTTCTTCCAATGAGACAATATATGTAACATACTATTTATGCATCATTGAATAGATTATTAAAAAAATTACCCAAAAATGTGTTCAGGCAGTATTCTGATTTGGAACTCTCTGTGAAATAAGCAATATATTATTGAACAATGTGCTGATTATTTCCTCTCGTTCTTCCTATCATTGAATTAAGATTAACAAGAGGAGCTATATCAGTAATGGCGAACCTTTTTGGCACAAAGTGCCGAAAAGAGAGCGTGCGCACGCTTTGTGCATGCTAGTCAGCCGGAACCCAGAAGAGCTGGAAAGAGGGCATGCACGCACATGCGCACACCAGGAAATAAACTTCCAGTTTCCGGCACATGCATGCGCACCGAACACCTAGTCTTCTGCTTACTGGCATGCATATTTGCGCAACAATCAGCTCGCTGGTGCACATCCCCACGCTGGAAAACATTCAAGTTTCCAGCACTGCCACACACACACAATCAGGCCAGCTGATCATCATGTGTGCATGCGCACCAGAAACCCAGAAGAGGAACAGGCAACACCGTGCGTGCCAGGCGAAATGGCTCCATGTGCCACTTTGAGCACACGTGCCATAGGTTCGCCATCACAGAGCTATGTCATCTAAATCAATGTTTAAAACATTACTTGGTAGGGTATAAGCTTACAAATGGCAAGGAGCTACTTTGACTATATGCACCTTCTTAGCAACTGGAGACATTGATGGAGTTGAGAGCAGCCAAACAGACAGAGATGTTGGCAGGGGCAGCGAGATAGGCTAGTGAGTGGACGCTGTGAAAATAAATGCAAGCAGGCTTCCCCTTATCAAAATTTGATCACATGACTGGGGGGTATTGCAATGGTCTAACTTTGAAGAACAGTGTCTTCAAAGTGAAGAACACTGTCATTATTCAGTGCCATTGTAACTTCCAATGGTCGCTGAACAAAGGGTTAGGTGAAGACCATCTGAAAGGTAGGAGGAGAACCACTGAAGAACAGTGCCTCCAACCCCCAACTCGCCATAGCAGGATACCATGGTCGATGGTATCAAAAGCCGCTGAGAGGTCAAGTAGCACCATGATGGAGGAATATCCCCCATCCCGGGCCCTCCAGAGATCATTCACCAGTGCAGATCATGTAGTGCATATATGAGAACATAGTATTGGACATTAAAGTTTCAGGATAAGCAGTCAAATATTCTTAAGGTATTTTGTCATAATTCTTTGCCAGTTGTCATACTATATGGTATTGGCTATTTTTTGTTTCCTAACCTGGTTAGAGATGTTCACATTGTCCCAGGCTAATAGTATAATGTAGAGAGTGAAAATGATAACATTCAATATAAAAATTGTTAGATGTATATTTATGACCTGTAGTCATAAATTATCTGTATCTATTATTGCAGCTGCAATGTAGTACACTTTTTCTGCCATTTTCTGAGCAATTTTAAAACCTCAAAATAGATATACTATCCATTTGTATAAATTTACTACTTTTTGGAATGGACCTAAATTGAAGGGAGAACCTATTGCTATTATATTATATATTGCTACTATATTACTATGGTAGATAAGAGGTGTTGGATTGAAAATTTATTGTGATTATTCATGACATTTTTGAAGTATGAATTATTTTTTAGTTTTTATTATTTATTTTAAAGATACTTTTCATTTTTTTGTTTTTTCAAAGGACCTAACCATATGCCCATACAGGGACCTGGACCAAGCCAACTTAGCATGACAAACAACTCCATGAGTATACCTTCAAATAATCATGGGTCAATGGGAGCCTATAATCATTCAGTGCCATCTTCACAAAGTATACCTGGACAGAGTCAGATGACAATAAGCCAAGGACAACCTATGGCCAGCTATGGTCCCAGACCAAATATAAATATGCCACCAAATCAAGGTAAAGAAATAGATTGTTGGCTTTCTGCTAAAAGTAGAATTATAACAAGAGGCAATGCTTTAAAATTCTTAAATTACTAACATTATTTCTAAAAAGGGTGTTTATTTGCACTGATTTTACTCACTGTTAATAAATTAGCTTTTATAGTCAAGAAAAAAAATAAGGTGATTCTTAATCTTTTTCAATGGTTTCTGTTATAAAATTTATCAACATGTTTTACTTATTAGTGCCCTAAAAGGCTAGCATATCCTTTGCAAGAGTTCATGAATGCTCAGAAAAAGTCTACATCTATTCTTATAAGAAGCTTTACTGGTGGTTATGACAAAGGGCCTTCTCTCTGGTTACTTCATATCTGAGCAATCATTCCTTCTATGATCTCTTTTCTGGGTCCCTGGGGTTTTATTTTGATGTTGGTGGTTTTCACTGTGATGATTGTAAGCTTCTGAGATATTAAATGTTATTACTAGATATATACTATATACAGTTTAATTTTTGACAACAGTGTTTGATAAATGTTCAAAATTTTAAAAGTTTCTTTTTTCTCACTTTTATTCCATCCCCACCCCCAATAATTCTGCAAACAATTGTAAATATGGCAAGTAAGGAAATGATAGAAGGCTGATGTCCATTTTTTTGCACTCTGAATTTTTTTTTTTGATATACAATTGTAATTGTACTTATTATGAATGCTTTGAATTAAGGCATAGAGAGACACAGCTATTATAAAACATAAATTGGGTGTTATGTTGGACACAACAGATTTTCAAAAGGTTTCTTCCAAAACAGTTTTGCTTAATGGGATAATACTTACATTTGGTCCAAAGGACACTAAAACAGTGATTAGTTTAGGTAAGTAAAATGTTGTGAGCAGAGTGAACAACTGGGGTATTAGTTACTAAGAATATACAAAGCATTGAAGCATTGAGATCAAAATCCAGTGATTCTATGAATATTCTATGCCATGAGTGTCAAACTTGATCGTATCACATGACATATTGCGGGCTGCCAGTTTGATAACCTCTGTTCTATGCCATAATATTTCTGTTTGTCATAAAATAAGAACAAAAATTTCAGGATTTTTACTTGATCTATACAGAGTAACAAAAATATGTCATGTCATACACCTTGAATGTGCCTACACAAATGCATTTATTAAATAAGAGGTTATAAAAACAAAGTAACCCAGATAGCTTTATGTGAATCTCATAACCTCATACTTCAACAAAAACAAGAACACGGATTTTGTAAATAGATACATACTTGTGTGTATTTATGTCTGTATAAGTGTAGCTTGGGATACATAAAACTGACTTGTTTATTACTAAGAAAAAAGATACCTGTGATTATAGATTGGTAGAGTATGTGCATTTTTCATGCAGAGAATCCTATGGCATATTTTCAGGACTGATTAAAACAATAACTTGGGTCTATGGAGAGAAATTAATATTACAGAATTGAAGAAAAAAAACCTTAAACCTTGCTGTATTTCTTCTCATTATAGGTCCAATGATGCACCAGCAACCACCATCTCAACAGTATAATATACCCCAGGGAGGGGCACAACATTATCAGGGACAGCAGCCACCAATGGGAATGATAAGCCAAGTTAATCAAGGAAACCATATGATGGGACAGAGGCAGATTCCTCCATACAGACCTCCACAGCAAGGTAAGGTTTAAAAGTTGAACACTTTTTTTACTCTATCCATCCAATTTCTCTTAGATGTTGCAGGGATAGAAGCCCCCTTTGTCTCAGCGTTTGAGGCAAATTTTGCTTGCTATAAGCATCCTGACATGTAGCCATTGTCAAATGTGTCATATTAAATTTCCCTCCAAATAAATTGAGGCTTAACTAATCACCACTTTGCCAATAAATGTTGAAATCTGTATTTCTGTCACAGAGGGCAGATTAAATATATATTGTCTACATGCTTTGTGAAATGTAAATTCACATTTAGTATATCATATCATATTAAACACAAAGCATTAAGTAAATTTTCTTAAACACAATGCTATGGGTGGGGGAAATCTGTAGGCGAGAGGGTTTCTCAAATTACACTGAGAAATTAGTGAGCGTGTTAACAGAAAAAAATAAATTATTTACATATTGACTGGTTGTGGTTTTTCAGGCCCACCACAGCAGTACTCAGGCCAGGAAGACTATTATGGGGACCAATACAGTCATGGTGGACAGGGTCCTCCAGAAGGCATGAACCAGCAATATTACCCTGATGGTAATCTCTCATAATGTTAACTTTCCCATTTTATATACCTGCCCATTATTAGTGATACATACATAAAATCACTGGTTGAGCAAAGTTTTAGTTGTTAATCACTAGAATAATTTTATTATCAACGTTTTCAAGTTCCATAGTTTGAAAACCCAAAGAATAATATTAATTTATTGCTTTCTCAAAATATTTGTAGTTTAACTCAAGTACCACAATACCATTTTTTAATGTCCCTTATTTTGCTATTCAAGATTTTTTCCCCCACACAGATAGTGGTTATGTAATATGTCTGTTTATAATAGTACTTCACTTATAGAAAGTTGTTTTAAAGTAAGATTTAACAGAAACTTGTCTGCTAAAATAGATTTCATCCTAAATTTTTAAAAGCAGAAATGGTCTTTCAAAAGTTTATTTTTTCTGCATATTTTTTTTAAAAATGGCACAATTGTTTACACCAAATTTATTTATTTATAAGATGTTTAACCCTACTTTTCATTCTGAGGCTTGAAGTAGCATACAAAGCACTTCCTCCTCTTTTGTAAACCTATAGATAGAACTGAGACAGAATGATTGGCCCTAAATTACATAATAAATGTATGTAGCTGAGTTTCGTTCATTATCTAGATTTCCCAATCCAAATTCAGTACTTTGATCCAGTAAACCACATTGTTTCTGAAAAATATATAATAGTTTTTCCCCCTCTAAGGTTCTGGAAATTACTTAAAGTTTTTGAAATGTATTACCTGAAAAGCATTACAACACAGTTAGAAAGCTGATTCTTTGTATATCCTGAAAATATATGAATGATGAAACCTTTTGCTTAAGAATTCAGATTTTTAATTTATATTTTTAAATAGTATGATTAATTACAAACTGAATAGATATGGGTTGCAGTTGTAAGAGATAGAATTACACTTTATGTATTAAAATTCATGGTAGATAGTAGACTATTTTTTCAATGTAATTTTTTATTGCAAATATTTGTTTCAAATTAATTTTACTTTCTGAAAAAAAATAATATTCCCGAATTGTTTTTGCTAAGTTTTAAACAACCTACTTACCACTGGTAATCCCTATGCTTATGGTTTACTTAATTTGTATATCATGAAATCAGTTTCGAACACCTTTTGCTGGACCAAACTAGAATCTATTTTGTGCTATGTAAGATTACGGTAAGATAAGTTGCATAGAAAATATCTTTAAATTCTTGTTAATCATTTTTAAAAGACATATGGATTCTGTGTGACTGCTTTATGTACAAAGTAAAATGTAATAACATTAAGTTTAATCATCTTAAGATGTTGCTTAAATAATTGTAAAAAGTATCCTAAGCTTTATTTGCCACTAGGTAAGTTGAGGCAAGGTTAAACAACTTGTGTCATTTCAGAGGTCACAACAAACTTTGTCAAGGTTTAATTCCAAACGTAAGAAGGGACTGGGCTGTTGAAGGCAGGGTTGGGGATTTTAAGAGATAAAATGGCTACTTTAAGGATTTGCATCAGTTTAGGCAGCCATTTTTACTCTCAAAGCCCTTGAATTGTAAATTAAGTCCCAAGTTTACAGTGCCACTCAGTCTGGGAGAGTTTGGGGGCTATAAAAGGAATGTTGGGAAGCCTTAGATACTCCCTGGGGCACACTTTTTGCACTTGCGAATTCTGTTAAATTTGAAATAGGTTCAACACATAATGTATGAGTATAAAATGTTTATAAATAGCCCTTTCTTTGAGAAGATGCAGAGAAGATACACTGCAAAAGAAAACAAAAATTAATTGCTGTATAGCTGAATAAAATTTGTGATGCCCATCACAAAAAAATTAAAAACAATATTTTAGCATAGGCTTTAAATGTCTTTTTTTTCAAAGCCATTATTGTTTTCAATAGAGCATATGAACTAGATTCTTACAGGCAGGTATCTGATGTGAATAAAAATGTCAAGCAGATCCTATTAGTTGATTGTAGCATTTACTGGTTATGTTTGTATGTATAGGATAGTCTCATCTTTCTTTTATCTTTTTTAATTAGATTTTAGATACTTTACTAGTATTGTAATAAATATGTAAAATCATATAAAGGTTATTGAAAAGTTTATTGAATATTATATATTATAGTTCACATTGCTTTTAATAGCATACATTTTTGAATTGAAGATAAGTAGAACAGGTGTTCAGCAAAGTATGGTAATTGAATTCTTTGTTCATTGTAATTAAATAATTCTTTACATGTGTAAAGCATAAATGATCTCATAAAAAAACAATTTTTTTACCCTTTTACCAGAAGCTGTAAGACCATTCCTTGCTGTGATGTTACTAAAACTACTTCATTAGCTGATTTTTTTACCTCCTGTCACATGTTCATTCAGTAAGAAAGGAAATCCTGTCCTATTGGTGAATCCTTCTAATTTAATTTGAAGGTTTTTTTTTCATGTATTTCCAGCTGACACTGATTTTTCAGTAAAATGAAATATTCATAGGGTTTTCACTCAGAGGCCATTAACGTTTCTTCCTGTCTCTTGTCGAATTGATGTAGGTCATAGTGATTACGGTTATCAGCAACCGTCGTATCCTGAACAAGGCTACGATAGGCCTTATGAGGATTCCTCACAACATTACTACGAAGGAGGTATCTATATACCTTCACACACACATGCGCACATACATTCCTTTTCCTCTCCCCTTCCACAAAAGAGCAAACATTTCTTGCACAACATTAACTTGTTTCCTGCCCATGCAAAGCTCTTGTAGTGTTTTAGTTGCTGGCTGTTAAGAATTGCAGGGAACTAGTTTCTTGCAAACATCTAAACTTACAATTTTAAGTTTGTCATTCTAACAGCAGTAAAATTATTATAACACTATTAGTTGTTTTTCAATAATATTTTTATTTGAACATAAACTCATTGGTCCAGTTTATATTTTGTGTGTATGTACACATACAAATATAGTGCCACTAGGAAACAGCTTGCTGATTTGTGTAGCTAGTTTGTGCTCTGTAGCTGTCTTTAATTTTGTCTTTTTTTTGTTTGTTTAGCATAGTCATGGCCTTATCAAGTCATGACATCACGTTCCAGTAAAAGTAATACTCGTTTGGCAGAGATGTGAAAATACTGCAGTTTAGCCTTGCAAATTTGGCTTTAACTGCAGCTTGGCTGAATATCTTCTGTTTTGGTTTGTTTTCTTTGTTTTCTTAGTTTTTGATATAACTCTGCATTTTCATTTTGTTTTTTGTGGTGTTTGCTGTGCATCTTTAAAAAAAAACCATGCATGCAGAAGAAACAGCATTTAACTGTTTTTGCTTCATTTCCTATTTCAGGTAATGCTCAGTATGGCCAACAGCAAGATGCATACCAAGCCCCACCTCAACAACCAGGCTATCAACAGCAACAATATCCAGGTCAGCAGGGTTATCCTGGACAACAGCAAGGTTATGGTAAGCAAGGGGATACATTTGTGTAGGAAAACTTGAGTATCAAGCACAGCTTTGGTCAACCTTTGTTTATACTCTTAGTTCCCTGTGTTAATGAAAGACATACACAAACACATATAGTAGTAGCAATGGTTGGTAATCATTGTTTTAGTTAGATTCCATAGTTTTGTTTTGGTCCTTTAAATGTCAATTTACCAATAACCTGTAAACCTATAAATTTGTAAAATAGTAAAACATTTCTGTGTGTATGCAAAATAAGAATTCTAAAGACGAATTTGAAAAATATAAAAAAGTTGAATTGAGTTGAGGGTAGAAATGTGAAACTCAGGGGAGAAAATGTGGAGATTGGATTCTCCCCCCCCCCCCAATTCATATTTTTATGAAGAGGAATTAAAAAAATTTAAAAGCTTTCTGAAATTTTTCTTTTAGAACAATAAATGCAACAATACGAGATATCCTTATACAGTGGTACCTTGGTACTCAACTGCTTTGAAACTCATCAAATTTGGTACTCAGTGCATTTTGATGTGAAAATTTTGTCCAGATACTTATCATTTGTTTGGTAAACAAATGTATTGATACTCATAAATTTGTTTACTCAACACACAAACTAAAATGTGTCAATGTTGAATGCCTTGTGACTCACTACATTATTCCTTATGGGAAAATTTTGTTTAGTACTCATGATTTTTGGTACTTATCATGCCATCCGGAACCAGTTACCAATGAGTATCAAAGAAACACTGAATAACTATCTTAATTTCCTCAAATGTTTTATAATAAACTGCAATAGGATTTTTATAGCATATCAGAGCAGTACAGTTTCTCTACATGGAAGAGAAGCAGTGCATTACAATTCTAAAATGGAAGAACTAGATTCGTTCTTTGCCCAGGGGTCACCACCAAGATAGAAGGGAAGAAGGATTTAGTGCAAAGGACAGAAGTAGAACAAAGACTCACCAAAAGAAAATTTAGAATCCACTTTAAAGTAAATACAAAGAGTACATGTAATTATTTTCTAACTAGATTGTATTCTTATTTTTAACAAATGCCAAAGGAATATATTGTAAGAATAAGAAACCAAGCTAAACACAAGTAGTCATACTTACCAACCACTCTTTCAGTGACTATTCAAAGTTGTGAAGACTCTGAACAGGTGGACTTACAATTGTTTCTTGAACTGCTGAAGGGCCTGAATCATGATCACAGTTCCCTGTAGTCCTGTGATCATGATTCAGGCACTTGGCAACCATCTTGCACTTTAGGTTGGTTGAAATGTCATGTGATCATCATTTGCAACCTTTCCTGTTGGCTTCCCACAAGAAAAGTCAATGGGCAAGCTGACGCAAGATTGTAAGTGCTAAGACACACCCTTCACATACACACACATCCCACTCTTCTGCATTCACACTGTTCACCCCATAGCCTTTCTTCATTCACACAATTCACCCCTGGCCTTCTATGCGTGTGCCAATCCCACACCCCCCAAACCTTCCTGTGCTCGCACCCATCTGTGGCCGCCCTTTACTTGCACTGTGCCATCTATATACCCAACCTTCCTGCATTCATGGTCTGCATTGGGACTCCCAAAACTTTCTCTATTTTCCCACAATTCGCACATGATTTGCCTCAGCTCTCCGAGTTCCTCCCCTGACTTCCACCCTCACCAGCATCTCACATTTCTTACTTGGGGCTCCTCCACTTCTCACTTAATGAATTGGGTGCGCATTGGGATTAAGACAACAACTGGGATTGCCCTCAGCAAGCAGTATGGTTTTTTCAGTTTTAAATAAAATGTATGTTTCCCTTCTTCTTTTCCATGGTGGCTACATGGAAAGTATAAATCTGTTAAATCTGTACTTGAGACTATTAGCTAAATAATTACTGTATCAAGTTTGTATCAAAGGGAAATTTGTGGCACATTCACTAACCATAGATTAAACTAAGCATTGTCCTGGAATGGATGTATAAGAGAGAATTCTGAATAATTTCAAAATAATTTCAATATTTCCAATTTTTTTGTTATTGTTGAAGGGGAGGAAAACATGGGAGCCCAAGTTAGTGTTTCATCATCCAATTTTGGCACATTGCTATCACTAAGCTAAAGGTTCCCCTCACGCATATGTGTTAGTCGTTCCCGACTCTAGGGGGTGGTGCTCATCTCTGGTTCAAGGCCAAAGAGCCAGCGCTGTCCGAAGATGTCTCCGTGGTCATGTGACTTGCATGATTAAATGCCAAAGGCACATGGAACGCTGTTACCTTCCCACCAAAGATGGTCGCTATTTTTCTACATGCATTTTTTACGTGCTTTCGAACTGCTAGGTTGGCAGAAGATGGGACAAGTAACAGGACTTCACCCTGTTACACAGCACTAGGGATTCAAACCGCTGAACTGCCGACCTTTTGATCG
>JANHFM010002451.1:36854-49267 GCA_032468115.1 Grayia smithii | reverse complement strand
CCGTATTTTTGGGATTATAAAATCCACTCATCTCTTCTCCCCCCCCCCCACCCCGGTAAAAAAAAGTGGGTGGAAATGTCTGTGCATCTTATACAGTGAATATTGGGGGGAGGTTGGTGTGCCGTTGATCAGCTGTTCTAGAACAGGTGGTGGCAGTGGCAAATGAGCCATGGTAAACAGGCCGCAGCGAATGGGCCACAGCAAACAGGTCAGATGAATACCAGATGGATATTGTGAGGTAAAGGCAGATTTTTTTTTTCTTGTTTTCCTTCCCAAAAGCTAGGTGCATCTTATAGTCCGAAAAATACGGTACATATTTTTGAATGTCTAAAGTTTTACTATTCAAATTCAAATGCTACCCTATATGAATATTTTAGCATTTCATCTGAAACCATTTTAAATAAAAGGTAAAATCAAGTATTACACATATACCATTGTGCAAGTTCTCTTTACTTTTCAGGTAACTAGTTGGAACACTAGAATTAGTATTCAGAGCTAATAGGCATTACTATTCACCTGCATGGTTTGATGAATTGTAATGGGCCTAAAGCAAAGTTTCTTGAGTAGTAGAGAAAATTGCCATCTGGTTCCATCACTGCTTATATCAAGGCGGGGTCAAACTCATGGCGTGACTTGATATCGGGACTTTTTTCCCCTTTGCTAAACTGGGTGTGGCCATGGCCAGCACGTAACACATCCAGCCCACAGGCCATGAGTTTGACAACCCTGGCTTATATGATTCATAATTTACTTTTGATTTATTTCACTGTTAGCTATGGGCAAAAGCTGCATTCAGGAGTAAAGGATCCCTGCGAATTTTGCTCTGCTAGACGTTGCTGACTAAGGGGATGGTGTTTATTTCCATTTCAAGGCCATTGAGCTATCACTGTCCGAAGACATTTCTGCGGTCATGTGGCCATCATATCCCACTGAAGTGGTATATGCATTTGCATGCTTTCGAATTGCTAAGTTGGCAGGTGCCTGGGTGAGTAAGGGAGCTCACTCCATCATGTGGATCTTCCAGAGAGAAAAAGGGCTCAGCTATCAACTCACCCATAGCCAGTCTACCTCGCAAGCCAGCATCCGAATTCCAAAGCAACCAATCATGGCTCACCTGGTTGCCTTGCTGTCAGCTTATTGCAGAAGGCAGGAAAGAAAACTTCTCCCATCTTCCCCCAGGCCATGCAACCTATAGTTTTCTGAGAAGTGTAGTTGGAAAGCAAAGTAGTATTGAAGTGTCCACAACTTCTCGAAATTTCATTCTCGTAGGAGGATCATTCTGTAAATTGATCCATTTGGATTACCTTGGTTCAATAGTTACTGCCCTGTACCTTCCAATTTTGTCCAAATTAAGGTTACAAACAGACAGTAAGAAATAGTAGTAGTATTTAGATTGATGCTAAAAAAATATTCCTGTAGCAAGAGAATACAATGTTGGTAATAATGGGCTGTATATAATTGTGTCATTATCTATATTGTTCATGCTATTTATTTTACCTGAGGACAGTTCCAACTTCTTGTATTTTTAAATTACCATAACATTTGTAAATATGTAATTTGGCAGAGATAAAAATCTATCTTTGAACAAAGTTATACTTACATACTAAAATTAAAAAGACACAAAGAATAAATGTATTTTGTATTTACAATGATTTCTAAAAAGCTGTTTTGGAAACCATATCTTGCTTTTTTGGGGGGGTAATTTTTAATATTCATTTTTTTATATTCAAGGCAAGATATGTTTTAAGAAACATTTCCATGATCCAAAAAACTAAACAATGGAATTATGGAATTGTTTTTGAATAGTTGCTACTGAAATCAAATACCAATATATTGCTGAAAGTATAATTCCAATGTCTTTTGTCATACTTGAAATAAGAAATAACTCTACTTTAGAGAAATCAGTGCTAAGAATATATATGTTTTTCTTTTAGTTTTTTGCCTTTTACTTAACTATCATCCTTTTTTCAATTTATTTATAGGGGCAGTATGGAAATTACCAGCAGTGAAAACCTAATTTTAATAAGCAGTACCTGTTAGCAGCCTCGTCGTCTCTTCGGCATTGTCAACATCTTTTGAAGAAAATCTTCAATTGCTTCTAATTTTAGAAAGAAAATGACAACCTTGCCTTGTTAATAAATGGCTGTATTGGAGTATATTGCCTATCTAGGTTAGCTTTTCTCAGCTAATTATAAACAAATGTAATTGTCCTTATGGAAAAAAATGCATCTGTACTCTAGATGGCAATATTGGACAGAAAATACACTCAAACAATTTGCAATGAGCTTAGAACTGTATATCAAACAGTTACAGACTGAAGTATTTGAGCAGTACTGTATGTTTATGAAGGTTAAGGGAATTTAGTATTTTTCCAGAGATTCTTTTGTAAGAGTAAGGGAAAAATTTTTACAGCAGCAATATTTTATATATTATGTTTTTTTCATGTGGAATATGCAAGGTAGTACACTACAAACTGGCAAGGTCAGAAACCCAAGTAGTGGAGAATTACAAACTGCGCTATGAGGAATTTGTGGGTGTGTATGCTGGCCTCAGTGTTGGATAAGAAGCCAATCGTGTATTTGACAGATCCTGATATGAAGACTGTATCCCAACTACTGAAATGATGGAATTATCATGGAACATATAACACGTCTATATAAAGTAATTTTAAAATACTTTGTGGAAACCTGTAAAATGGTTGTACCAGTGGCAGTTCATTTTACCTTTTCTTCCAGTAACACAAAACAATACGAATTTTAATGGCCTTGTAATGGTTTCAAATAAATAAGAGCTGTGATCTTTTTTTGATTGCAGTAGCAATGACTTTGAAAAAGTGTTCATTTAGCCTGACTTAAATTTACAAAGTATTTATAAACAAATTATAGATAGGTTGACATGTATTTTATTTCACAAGTGTATTTAACTTGTAGTACAATAATTACTATGTAACAAAGATAGTATAGCAGCTTTTGTAAAACTTGTCTAAACTTTCTCATTCAAGAGTGAATATCTTTTAAGAGAGAATACAATTGTGTATATGTCCATGTTTGTATTGGTTATTATGAGACCAAAAGTAAATTTTAATGTGTTTTTTTAAATGTCAGTTTCCTTATAAACTATAAATTCTGACCAATTCCACATTAGAGAAATTTGCTATCCAGAGCAAACACATATTCAGCAGGAAAGACCCTCCTATTATATTTGAGGCGCATTACTGAATTTTGTGTTGCAGAAGCATACATACATTCAAACATATTTGAAAATTTACTATTAAAATCAGTCGTGTATTGGTATATTTTGATAGGAAAATAGCAGGAAGTACCTGAATTAAGACATAAAAATACATTCCTCCATAATCCTAAATAGAGAATATTTTTATGTCAGTTAGTTAAAATCAAGTTTTGAATTGAAAATGTGGAGATCATTGATATGAATAACATGCTTATAGATTCAGTGCCAATTTTCCACCACTGTGTACTTCATTGCTATTTAAAATTGTATTGCATCAACTCTTAACAGAAGAATAAATTATTTGTGATTTAATATCTTAATTGCTCTTTTAAATTTACTATTTAAATTTATAATAGATTTCTATTTTACTTTTAGTTTTGTATAGGATAACTAAATTATATTTTTATTTTAGAAGTTTTATCACAATTGTCTCTGAGAATCATGATTTGTGAAGCTATAATCAAGGTGATTGATTTAGATAAATGAGTTGAGAAAAAATGTGTTCAGTTCAATCTGTTTTAGATATGGCTTCTTGTTTAGAATATGCTTAACTGACATTAGGAAATAATTTCTCTTTCTAGACCATCTTTTGTTGCCTTAAAATTGCAGTTTTAATAAGCAGAATTTCCTCTGGATTTTCATTTCAAGATTTAATTGTTTTATAACAGTCCTGTTTTCATAAAAGTATTTAATTGGTGACAAACATTACCTTATTCTGTTAGGTTAAAGTAGCTTAAGAGATAGCTCCATTTTATTTTCTGTTTTAATTTCATTCGAAACCTAAACAAAGTGTAATATAAAGTATGTGTGATGCAAGTGGCTATCCCCCTATAAATGGAAATTCAGCATAAAAATCTTATCTAAATTAAATCATTCTACTTAGATGCAGTCAGAAATAGGAAACAATGCAAAAGAAAAAAATGAAAGAGACTAATTGTTTTCCCAGCCAAAAAGAAATGTTCTTATTTGTTAAGAATAAGAAAGGAAAATGTATGCTTAGGATTCAGGGCATTCTTGGAGAAAACAAATACTCTTGAAGATTTAAATTACTTGATCATTATTACAAAACTACTACTTGGAATTAATCCAGAAATTACTACATTAATAAATAGTGTTCATTTCAAACAAATTCAGATTTTGGTACCAAGAAAATAACAAATCCCGATTTAAAAAAATAAACATGATTTATTAACCATACAAAAGGCTAAAATAAGTAGCATCTAAGCTGTCTTGAATGAAATTAATATGTTTAGTAACCAATAATGAGGGATCCTTCAAAATACTTTGCTATGCTAATAATTTGCTGTGCTAACTTCCTGGTAAATTCTTTTAAACAATTTTCAGCATTTTTTTATTATTAGGCTATGGAGATTTTAATCTTAAGCACAAATTCATTTATGAATTCAGCATATTCATGAAATAAATCCAATTCACATTCTTTATAATAAGAGCATTTGACTTATTCCTTTGTTCTGGATTCAGAAAAGATACTCTGACAATCAACATACTTTTGCTATTAATTTTGGTGAAAATTGGAAGAAAGGGCTTATTAAGGCATTTAATATTTAATGGAAAAGGAAAATAGTTGGAGGGAAATTTATTTGTTTCTAAAGATTTATGCAACTGATACGGCCCTTGACCTTTTTTATTTTTCCTATTACAATGTAATGATTTTTGTTTTCATGAACAGAGATCCAAATACACTTAAGAATATTAGAAGTGTCCATTTTTGTGCATTACATTTTGGGCCAGCAGTCTTATCTTAGACAGTATAGCAAATGTTTAATCCAGTTGGGTTTTCTCATTCCCTGGATACACTCCACAATTTTTTAATGTGTTTTGCATAACAAAATTCTTAATATGAATAGAAGCACTTGTACCAATAGCATTAAGACAGGGTGACGCAGTGATTAGAATGCAGTACTGCAGGCTACTTCTGCTGACTGCCAACTGCCAGCATTTTGAATTGCACCTGCTCAAGGTTGACTCAGAATTCCATCTTTACGAGGTTGGTAAAATAAGGACTCAGATTGCTGGGGGCAATGTGCTTACTCTAAACACAGAGCTGTAAAGCACTGTGAAGCAGTATATAAGTCTTAAGTGATATTGCTATTTTTTAATTTGGGGGTAGTATGGGGAAATTGTCCATTTTAAATAAAGGACCAAAGCAACTGAAGATATGATAGATGCATTTTCATTAGCATAAAAACTACAGTGATTTAAGTATTAAAAGACTGGAAAGAGTGAAGAGCAACAAAGATGATTAGGGGGCTGGAGGTTGAAACTTGATGAATGGTTGCAGGAACTGTATATATCTAGTCTAATAAGAAGGACTAGGGATGACATGATAGCAGTCTTCCAATATTTAAGAGGCTGTCATTAAGAAGAGGATAACTATTCTCCAAAGCATGTGAGGGCAAAACAAGTAACAAATGGAAACTAATCCAAGAGATCCAACCTAGAATTAAGGAGAAATTCCTTGACAGAACAAATAATTAGTGGAAGAGCTTGCCTTTGGAAATTGTGGGTGCTGCAACATTTTAGGTTTTTAAGAAGGGATTGGATAGTCGTTTGGAATGTTGTAGGGATTCCTATTTGGGCAGAGGTTGGACTCCAAGATCTGTTCCAACTAGCATTTTATATTCTGATCAATTGAGCCTGCCACCATAAGTATGCTCTATAAACAATAGGATTTATTGTATCTGCATACTTAATCCTTTCACACCATTCCATCCACATGCTAAAGAACGATAGTTGTTTGCTTTACATTATCTGTGTCTATGCAGGATCACAGTGCTAGCTTTTATTTCAATGAACAATTTTACTGCAGCTCTGCTTTCAATCATGAATGGGCTATTTCTAAAATGAGAATAAAATGAATTTAGCCACCACAGTGTGGAAGTCTTATGGATGAAGGAAAAAAACGGAATAAATGTTTTGGTGTCAGATGGGCTTATTGTCACATGAATTTCCTTGCTTTTAAAGTACTAGATGTGTACACCGATTGAATAGGATTCTGAGAAATGGTTCCAATAGGATTTAATATGCTGTGCAAGCATGAAAGCAGTAAGTTGATGCCTGAGTTGACATACAACATCTTAACTCATAATTTATTTCATGTTATTTTAGCTAGACCTTTGTCAGAATTTAGCCTTTAGGGTTAGTATTTCTTGAAGCCACTGCAGAATTTAGATTTTGCAGGCTATTTGAGGTTGGAAAACTTGTAACAAGCCTTATCTAAATTTCAGATAGGATGTGTGTCTTTCCTAACATGAGAATGGTTTGGTATTCTATACAAAACAATTCTAAGCATTATATATAATGATAAATAATTGCTGCTTTATTACGTTATGGAGTTCTTTTTGTTTTATTTATGTTGTACTATCCGTCTGCTTAATATTTCAAAGTATTAAGGAAGAATGATCCGCAGCCCTAACATGTGCATTCTGTATTTTAACTGGTGTGAGACAATGAAAGGCAGGGAAGGCATAACAAAGGGCCAAATACAAAAATCACATATGGACAGTGTAGGTAATTAATGTTCACTTCAATGACTATCAGTATAATTCACAAAATCATAATATAATAAAGCATCCTGCTTTCCTGGTTTGCCTTGAAAAACAAAACTAACCTAGATGTAAGATCACGACATTACACATTTATAACTTAAATCTACTGTATATCCAGTAATGACAGATGCTTATACATACATATTATACTTACATACATATACATACAGTGATAAATGATAGGATAATCTGAATTTTGTATTTTCCAAAACTCTTATCTGTCTGTACACACAGACTCACTATAGTGAAATTGCTCTCTTTAATGTAATGACATTCACTTCTGATGAAACAAAGTCTGAAGTTTTTTATAGCAAAGGGGGAAAAAGAAAAGTAATTACTTCCTACTTCTTTAGTTATTTTAGATTAAAACAACATTGCAACCTCAACTACTTTCCTTTTACATTTTCCCACTATTTTCATTTGTATTTTATACTTTGATAAGCTTAATTAATTTTTAAAAAAGTTTTCTATGGTGCATGTGTCCAGCTCTAAACATGCTGTGAATGCTTGTATCTCTTTTCTTCTTACAAAATAAAACCATATTTTTATATTGCTAAAAGCTTTTCAATGTGCAGATTGACATTTTTTGCAGATTTTTAGGAGAGAAAAAAAGTGCTGCTAAACCTTTAAGAAGTGGATTCTGTAAAATACATTTTAATGAAAAGCACTGAAGTTAAGTCCAAATTTCAGAGCATACCATGACTCTTTACCTTTTGAAAGAAATAAAAAATCTTTCCATAATCTACAATTTTTTCTATATATTTTTTGTTACCACCTCCACAACAGGTGCCTGTTTTAATCCATACAAGCGGGTACTTAGTCTTCACTCCTACATAAACACAATCATTTTGCAAACATATTCTAATATTAATTACCCCCTTGGCACCAAAAGTTAGAATTTCTTGATGCAGCCCACTAATGTAAAATGCATTAGTGCAGTTGTTAGCTTCAAGTATTCAGATTCTCTTTAATAAATAGTGATGGGTGGAGTAATCTGTACTACTAACTACTGTGATGTACATGCTTTTTCATGGGTGGGGGAGATTTCAACCCCTTATATTTTGATACAATTAACCTTTGTTTTAGAATTAAATGAATATCCTTAAAATTATATTTCAAGAATATTCATATAATAATTTCATATAGTTTTGGTTTGTTTCTACCTGAAACTACCATTGGAAAACTGATAGGTGCACCATCTAAAAACTTAAAGCAGAAATTCTGTTTTGCAGATGGTACTACCCCCTCCCTGCCTCCATTTCAAGTATCTCACCCTGCCATTTAAAACCAATTTTAATGGATATTTATTGACTTTGGCTAGATTTATTGTATTTGTATTTCTTTAAGAGGTTATTTTTATTCTCACAGCAACCCAACAGATAGGCCAGGCTAAGAGTAATTAGTTCAAAATCATCCCAGGGATTGCATGGCTGAAGGGAATTTGATCTGAGATCTCCCTAGGTTTGCTCTGTAATCACTATATTACATTTTTGAGACAGGCGAGAAATGTAATCATGGCATCTTTGTAATATTTAATCATAATGTCTAGCATGTGTTAAATAAATAATAGAAATGGACTGTACAAAGCATACAACAACTTCAAAATATATAAAATTAATGAGAAGAATTTTGAAGAATTCATTATTAGGACATCTTTTCCTCCAAAAGGCAATGAACTGATAACCATATTGATAAGTTACTTAATTGATAATTAAATAATACAAATACTTGTTTACTATAATATTATTACCGTGTTTCTCGGAGTATAAGACACACCTTAGTTTTTGGGGAGGAAAATAAGAAAAAGGCTGGTTAGTGGTTGATTGGCCTCCCGGAATACCCCCAATCAGCTGTTCCCAGAGGTGCATTTTAGCAACAGGTTTCTTGGTTGTGAGCTCTGTGCCTTGCTTTTTTTTCAGCCTCTGAAACTTTTGAAAGTCCGTTTCAGAAAAAACTTATTTCTACCTCTGAAAGCTTCCAAAACAGCTTCAGAAAAAAAGCCTCTGAGGCTTTTTTTCCTGAAGCTCTGTTTGGAGGCTTTATTTCCGAAGCTTTTTTCAGAGGTTTTTTTCAGCCTCTGAAATCTCTGTTTGAGAGGTTGGTTGGGGCTATATTCGGACTTTAAAACGCACCCAGATTTTCACCCTCTTGGGGGAAAAAGGTACGTCTTATACTCCAAAAAATAATGTACGCATTCTGTCAGTTTCGTTATCTTTTGTTTATGGTCAATGCTCTATACAACTTCCATTTAAAGAATTACTCTTTCTTTGCTGTCCTCATTTAGAAATCGTTTAGAGATTCTTTATAACCTAATTGATTCATCAGTCAATACTAAGGATGTGACCAAAGGATCAGAGAAGTGGGTGTTTTATTTATTTATTTATTTATTGAGAACCAGATCCAGTAATGACATATTCCAAGATTCTCAAAAGAGTAAAATTTGCAATTTTGCTTGCAATGGAACAATCTAAATCATGTTTTTTCTTTTCCTAGACAATCATTTTAAAGGCTCTTAAAGTAAGGATATGGTGTTTTGATGCCTTAATGTGAGGACTCAAATACAACATTAAGAAAAATACTTAAAATGGTCTAAAAAATTTTCTTGACAGAAGATTTTATGGAGAATGAGAGTTGAACAATATTCAGTTGATAGGTAGAAAGAGCTTCTACATATATAAAATTAACCTAAAATATTTCCCCTCTCCCCCAATCCAACCTGTATATTTTATTTTTAAGCTCATCAGGCACAGGAGAGAGAGCAGATAGTGCCAAAGCTCAGATTAGAAATGAAAGCAAACTAAGAAAAGCTTTGAAAACCAGTAGGTGCTCAGTTACTACTGTGCTGAGTGTCATAGAAATAACTATTAACGCACCATCTTCAAGCTTGGAAGAGCAGAATGAAGCAGTTAAAACCTTGGGCTCTAATTCCCCTCCCTCTTTCATTTTTGTAGGAAGATAATATTTGAGTTGAGTTCCATCGATCCTGCCTTTATTTTTTTGTATAAGCAATGCCAATGTTGGCAACACTTTTCTACTGATCTGACGGACAGAGCAGAGTAACCAGCTCTACAGATGTGTTCTGTGTTCTGAGACAGAAGGCCCAATGCCAGATAAATTTAAAAAGTTTTATATAGCCATTCTTCTGAGTCTTGTAAACAATGATCCGACCTGTAGGGAAAAAAATCAGCCTTCAGGAAAAAACCTTAAAATCTGGTTATGCTGGCTGTATAGTAGTGGTTTTCAACCTGTGGGTTGGGACCCCTATGGGGGTCGAATGACCCTTTCACAGGGGTCGCCTAAATCCATTGGAAAACACATTTCCGATGGTATTAGGAACCAAGACACTACTCCTCTATCCATCTCCAGGCAAGTTTAATAGGTCCTACTTCCAAGTAGGTGCCATTTCGCCTACTTGTTAGATGTGGGCCATTGCGCTTGTGAGAAAGGTCGAGGAAACACCTGCCTTTCAGGTGTTTACAGTACGATTCATAATAGTATCAAAATTACAGTTATGAAGTAGTAACAAAAATAATTTTATGGTTGGGGGTCACCACAACATGAAGAACTATATTAAAGGGTCGCGGCACTAGGAAGGTTGAGAACCACTGCTGTATAGGGTTCTGAAAGAGAAGCTGCTGGCTTGAGGTGCTTGTGCTAACAGAAGGCAACCTATCTCTCCCCTCCAATTCCCCCCCCCTTTTTAGCTTGTTTTAATTTTTGCAATTTGAATCTATTTGTATATTTATAAGTGTTGAATGTTTGTTTTATCTTGATGTATGCCATTCAGGAGTGTGCACAATCCAAATACCTGCTGATGACTAACCCATCAACAACAGATACTTTTCTGAATTGCAAACAGCAGTCAAGTTACTTGAATGTAAAAATTAACTGTATATGGCTATAAAATCAACCATGATTCAATTTGAATTGGACGTTGGAGTCCAACTGGAGTCAATTGAAATCAGAGTTTATGACTTTGACTCCAATTGGAGTCAAAGAAATCAGAGTTTATGATTCAAAATTTGATGGCAACCTGATTCAATTCAGGCCTCTGAGTTTCAAGATTCAATCTGGAAAGAAAAATTGAGGAGGGACATTGATTAAACCTTGATTGCTCTTCATGAAATGGTAGATTTTGCTCTCTGATCATGAGTATATTGAAGTCATATTGCTGGTTGGCAGGTATGGCTGTTCTGGGAAATTCTCATCTTAGATGCTAAACCAGGGGTCAGCAACCTGCGGCTCCAGAGCCGCATGCGGCCCTTTGCTGTGGCTCCCTGTCGGGTGATCCCACCACTGGCTGGCCCCGCCCCGCGACCTCCCCTCCCAGTCACTCCTCACCTGGCCCGAGAAAGTAAAGGTAATGGCGGGGATGGAGAAGTGGCCAGGGCAGAGACAGAGAGATACAGAGAGAGAGGGAGAGAAAGAGACATAGATACAGAGAGGGAAGGAGGGAGGGGAGAGAGAGATGTCAAAAGGGTTCTCTGCCCTAATGACCGGCTGGGTAGGCGTGGCTAGGGGGTCATGTGACTGGTGGAAGTCAGTGAGTTGGCCACACCCACCCAGTTTTTGTGGCTCCCAGTGTTTCCTATTCTGTGGGAAACGGGTCCAAATGGCTCTTTGAGTATTTAAGGTTGCAGACCCCTGTGCTAAACTATGAGGAGCACATTCGCTAAACTTGGACTCCTAGCATGAGTAGAAAGAATGATCCCTTGAGGGATGGCATGGTTTTGTGATAGCAATGGGCTCAAATGCATCTATTTGACAATGGCATAACTTGCAAAAAAATGCAGTATACCACCCTCCTCTCTGGAACATACCATGTTCTGGAATTTACAAAATTAGTCTTCCAAGGCAAACTATTTCTGATTGAGATACTTTAGTTCCCTTAACCAAACTATGCCTAGAACAGCATGATCTGAAAAAAGATTTGGTGGGAGCTAGAACTTTTTGAAATCTCCAAAATATTATATTCCTGAATTGACAAATTGTTTACACCTCTACTTTGCTCCCTGATTAAAGAGATTTCTAGATTAGTGATGTGACTTGTTGGCTATAATTTACACTGATTGAGGGACCAGAAGCAGAATGGCACACTGAGATACAATGTCATGGAAATAGAAAATCTATTGAGAAATTTTACCATGCATCCATATTTTTAAAGTAGTAAAAATTTGAGCTAGTACCTGGCTTCCACTCATTTCCAAAGACTTAAATGTGCCTCTAACCTACAGAATTCTAAAGTAAGAGCAACTTTGAACTCATATTTAAAATATTGAGAGTTGCATTGAAATCCAGTTGTGTTAACAGGAGCATCATAGAAATATTACATATATTAACACGGGAGTAGCAAAATTGGGGTTTATGAGTGGGCAGATTAATTAATTTGAGAAATAAAAATGAATTGATCCTCAAACAATGTTAGCCTTGCCAATTCGCAAAAGCTTGGATAAGCAGAGTTTATTCAGGTGAAAAGTTTCATTCACTACTTGGCTGATGTCAATATCAAAAAACACATCAAGCCACTTAACCTAACTTTTTTAAATTTCCACTTATATCCCGCCCTTCTCCGGAGACTCAGGGCGGCTTACAATTTCAAGCACAACTCAATGT
>JANHFM010002451.1:22404-33606 GCA_032468115.1 Grayia smithii | reverse complement strand
GTTGTGGTGAACCCAAACACAAGAGGATCAGTGTCTCAATTCCTAAGACCATCGGAAATATGTGTTTTCCGATGGTCTTAGGCAACTCCTGTGAAAGGGTTGTTTGACCCCCCCCCCCAAGGGGTCCCGACCCACAGGTTGAGAACCACTGTTCTAAAGGGTTACATTGCCTTGTTTTTAAACACTGGGAAAATCCCCTATGCACAGATACAGCAATAGCACTTAGACTTATATTTACACTATATTTTATTCTAAAAAAGTCCTGAGACTTGGCTTGTATAACAGTGCTACTTAACTAGAAAAGATCTAGGTTCCATTGATTGAAACAAATTTCTGACCAATAGAGAAATATCTTGATGGATAAATTAAAACATTTCAGATATGCGATGAATGTATACCATAGTGAAACCTCTAGCCCATGAGATGCCACAATATTCTTTTTGCAGCAGATAAACAGAAGATATCCACTTGAAAACCAACACTCAATATAGAAGTTTATTTTCAAAATCCTTATTTATATGCAGACAAATATACAGGATTTTTTTTTCAATAACTTGTTTACATGATAGGTACTGGAGAGTGAAATCACTACCGTTAGTAAAATTGTGCTGTAGAAAAATAAACTGGTTGCTGACATTAATTTAATAATTCAAGTAAGAGCTTGAATCTATATCTAAATTCATGAACAATATACATCATTTTCACCATCCAATATATGTACGACTATTTTTTTTCTATACTTACGTGAATACATCCTTCTCAGTAATTCCATGCACTTTTATATTGTGAACATTGATGCTTATAGTTTAACTCTGCACCCAGCCTTCTAGTGTTCTAGTTACAGATCTGAACTACTTTGAAGAGACACAGTGTCTTATTTTCTTGTTGAAATCATGGTAAAACATGTACTTTAGGTTTTCTGGGTATGTGATTTTCATTTGCAACTATTTGTCTCATATTGAAGTTTCTGCAGCAGCTCCAGAATTATTACATTTGTAGTTCAGAGCTTTTTTATTTCTAGCTGACTCAGTTTGGCTTTGACTTTTTTCGGGTGATTCTAGAGACATGAGCTGTCTTATGTGAGTCATTGTGTTTTCTCAATACACTGATCTCTAATCATCTCATCTGCCATATTTTCAAATTCACATGTAACGATTAGTTCCCTCAGAGCAGCAATATAGTATAATGATGATTCCCTTGGTTTCTGCTCATGCTGGCAAAATGTGTAGCAATTAGCTATCACTTTGGGCACCAAAAATCATTTAATGCAGTGAGTGTCAACTCATATTTAGCATATCTTAAGAAGAGAGTAGAATATTCGTGTCCCTTTTGCACAATGGCATTGAAAACTCATTATAAGATTGGATTTTAGAAACATTTCCATTGCTTACTTATTTTAATTATTGCACATAAACACTACATTTTCAACAGCAGCAACAACAAAAAGTCAAAGTAGCTTATATAATTCTTCACCCTTTTACCTTCAAGCATCCCTTTGAGGACCTTATGTTGAGACCTAGTCATTAACTCAAATTATCATAGGTGTGTAGACTGGAGATGATACTTAAATCCTTTTTAAAAAATATAGTCTTTGTTGAAAGTTTTAAAAAAGAAGAGAAAAACTAATATAAAGTAAGTAAGAAAGAAAAAAGATAGCAAGAGGTGCAAGAATGAAAAAAGTTGAAGAAAAATAGAAAAGAAAGAAAAAATAATTGGCTTCTGATGGCATTTAATAGCTATAAATACAATTATATTTTAATCTCTCTAAAGTTACATTATAACTTTATAATATTCTTCTCACTATCATCTATCCTATCTAAACATCAAAGCTATAAATACAATTTTTTTTCATTTTAATGCAAAACGTCCATTAGAAGTTTCAGTCACCAATAAATGTAGTATATTTTCTCTAATCAAAGAAGTTAATTTATCCATCTCACCAAGATCTGTCCACTTCCCCAACTGTTCCTCCATAGTGGGAAGTGTCAAATCTTTCCTTCTCTGTGCATATCAGATGAATCCTGAGATGACAATTAAGATGATACTTAGAGCTACCAACTACCAGGGCCAATGATGGTAAAAGATGCTGAGAATTGTGTTTTAGCACCATCTGGAAAATTCCATGGGAAAATAATTTAACTGAAATGCCATATCTATTTCTCTCACATAATCAAAGAAGATCAGGTTTATATATCACACTGTATTATAATGTTGTTTGCCTCTTTACAACTTAATGCATTATTGTTGTAGCTACAAAGTTTGGTGGGGCAGAGTTAGAGGGAAATTGGGATTTTCCCCCCCACTGTCTTATGCCACATTTTTGCTTTTCAAAAATCGCTTATAAGCTGGCTGTTTTGCCAAATGTGTCTAATGGTGTGTAGCTTTCATGTTGGACTGCTGGGTGTTGGGTGTCCCAATTTTTATTTTTTGTATTTTCTATTTCTGTAAACTGTTTTGAGTTTTATGGAAATGGATGGCATATAAAATTTTGTAAAAAATAAATATATAGCAAAATAATCTATACAATCAATTACATGGCATCAAATTCTTGTCAACTTAGTGATCACATAGATATATTTTCTCCATGATGATCTATCCCAATCTATGTATTTAGGTGTATGTAAATGTCTAGATCTCAAAATGTATGTATGACTACAGAAAGTTGTCTCAGCATAATGTTACTCAGAGGGCTGCTTAGCATCTATGTAAAAGTTGGACAGAAGAGAAGCCTTCTACCTAAGTTTGTTTTTTGGCAGGACCTGACCACATTTCAGCCATATCTATGACCAGTGTACTTTTTAAAAAATGAGGCATAGTATATAATTTTATTCCTTTTCTCCTTTCCCTCTTTTGTCACTCTGGGAAGACAGATTATTGATACTTATGGGCTATTGCAGAGTGGAAGTATTTCCAAAACTCTCTGTTGTACATTTTCACTGTTGTCTGTATTTAGATGCAAGCAAACAGATTAAAGAAGGCAATGTGGCTTCTGCCTGTATTTATTTCAGATTAAAATAAAATGTTACAAAATTATGAACTTAAAATAAAACTTTTTCTACCTTTCATATGCTGAATAAAGATCTCAGTTCAATGTCTTTCTTTCCTTGGCACAGAGCTGTAGTTTAGATCTTAATTCCCTCTCAAGTGACTTAATGGTACTGTATTGCTTAATTATAGCAGTTGCTAACTCCATCCGCTAAGATGTAACACTGGGACCCAAACATCTGCAAGATTTAGAAAGAACAGAGGATGCTGCATAATAAGATCTCATTTTTGCCTTTATTTTGTTTTTTACTTAATGTGTCAGATACTGAGCAAGTACAGTAAGTATTGCTGGAGTTATACAACTTTGTGTGGGGGTGTTGTATGATATTATATGGCATTGACAACATGCTTATTTGTAGGTATACTTTTCTGTATGGGGGGTACTGTCAAAAACAAAGTATTACTTAATGCAATGTCTGTTCTTGTTTATTAATGCAACGGTTCCAGAAAAGGGTTCCATATAGTCAGGTCTAACCCATAAACAGAGCACTAGTAATGAAAGGACAATGACTTCCATTGGGTCAGTATACAGTTAATATTTTAATTTTTTATTCAAATAAGAACTGAATAACAATTTTGGACTGGAAACCCCAAAGGGTGGTTTTGATTTTTTAAATGTTATGAAAAAGCATTAGTTAGGTTTTTTTAGTTTACTTTATTGTTATTGCACTTCGTACAACGAAATTAAATGCCATCTTCAGTGTACATCATACATATTGTTTATCTAATGAATTAAATGAAATATCTATCTATCTATCTATCTATCTATCTATCTATCTATCTATCTATCTATCATCTGTATATGTACCCACCCACACATGCATATACTTCCCAAATGTACTGGCTGAATTCTGAAAATTGTAGTCCAAACACATTTGAAGGGAAAGTGTCAGACTGGAAAACTGGTTTAGAATTTCTGCTTTGGGCTCATGGCACTGTCGCAAATCCTTTGTGTGCAACCCTTGATTCAGCCAGCATTATTTAAGAATATTCTTTTTAATAATACTCTAGGATTTGCCAGTACATAATTCAACCCAAACTTTATGGCTTAGATCCAAAGAAACAGGAATGGGAGTTGGCTTGCCTTTTCTCTCTGTAATCCAGCCTCCTGGGCTTTTCTGAAAAAGCCAGTCATGAGAGAACAGGTCTTTCAGTAGAGTATAAGATGTAATGTGAGGACTGCACTGGAAGGCAGCATTAGTAGACAGTTGTGAAAAAGCTGTCTGATAGAAGAGAATTAAAAATAAAATTGTTTCATTTGCTAAAGATCTTGAAAAGGTTGCTTGTTGCAGGTTATATAACAACAGGATGCCATTCGAAGACAGAGACTTGGTTCCAGCCAGAGTAACCATCTGTAACAGTTCCTAAATAACTACAAATAAAGTTATTCTAATTCCCATTTATAATGTTTTTCTCCCCTGGAAGAGGAGAAAAAGTACCTATTTAAAGTTGTTTCTGTTGCTATAGAAACTGTCTCCTTGGCATCAGTAGACATAGTTCTTTAATAATCTTTTGTCCATGACTGTCAAAAGAGTAGGAGTCACAGGTGTGCATGCAAGCATATGCATGTATATCTGGAACAAAGTTAGAAAATGTGTCAATGTAAAGAGTATAATATTCATTTACTGGTGTCTGTCTTTATCTTTAACTGTATATTGCTCTGTGGGTGCATAATGTTAAACATGGAGTGTCAACATTATATTAAGAAAGGATTTTTATGAATATAGGGCAAATCCAGAGTTTCATCTTGGACCATCACCAATATAAACCATCCACTGCTTCTTGGGCATCGGCTTCCTCCTCTTCCCAGCCTATCACAAAGGCTCCTCATGTCTGTGTTTTCCAACGTTGATTCAAAACTGCTGGTTTTCAACCTGAGCTACCTTAACCCATTTAGGGCACATGTTCTTCAATGTGTTGTTTCATTCTGGTAACAACTGCAGCTCTGATTGGCTGCAGTGCCTGTCATGGCCTCTCCCCTCCAGCAGTCAGGTGCTACCTGGGGCACCCATTTTGTCCTGGACTGCCAAACTGATATAATCTCTACTAATTGGAAGTTGCTGTTTCTTAGAAACAATTTTACAGTTGATCCAATATGGCCTATTAAGTCAATGACTAATGTTCAATTACATACTCCTTTTCTCTTAATACCATAAATTTCCATATCTCTTCTCTTGATTTTTTTAAAAAATATCTTTTAAGTTGCAACTAGGAACATTGTTTCTATGAAGCTGAATTATCAGTACTTCCTTGCTATAAAATTTCCATAGACCTACAGAAGAATAATGAAAAACAAAGAAACTGTTTAATGATGACAGTGGGGAAAAAGAAAAAGAAAGGCCTCTGTTAATGTCAAAGGAAGTAGTGTGGAAAGCCATGTGTGGAAATATCTAAAATAGCAGAGGAAAGACAGAGGGATTATTAGAAGGGAATCCCAAGGCTCAGGCAAATAATTTAGCAACTTTTTAACCATTTTAGGCTAGTAGAGATTTAGTTTTTAAAACTACTAGGAAAAGAAAACTTAGAGGAAGAATTTGAAGCAAGTGTAACAAGTGTAACAGGCACTTGTAACAAATTTTGCTGTGCAGAGCGGTCTGTGAGACTGCAGACATTGAACTTTTAATTTTTCCATCTCCAACAACCATCAGAATCCACCACCACTAAAAATGATCATTTCTTGCATTGTTAGGGAGGGTTAGCATCTTGTTAAGAATTTCTCCCCTAAATCATTATACTTTTGCAAACAACATACCGGTAGTTCTTCCAAAACTTCTGTTTCAGTGATTTGGTTAGTTCTGTTTGTAATATGCATATAGAGAAAATGATGCTTAGCACCCTCAAAGGAGTAATATTGAACAGATACTCTGGCAATTTTATTGGCTATGATCAGTGCTTAAGCTTCTGATAGATTCACTGTTGACCAAGAAGACTCAGATTCTAATCCATTCTCAGCCAGGGAAATTTACCAGGTAACTTTTTAGCTACTGTCAACCCTATCACAGAGTTATTTGTGTGGGTAGGCAGGGAATAGGGAGAAAGAGTGCTTTGAATTCCTGAGTAGTAATATAATAAAAATTGGAATTCACTTATATTACTTTTCAATAGTTATATGATACAAATTGAACTTCACTACAAATTTAATAAAATTAAGGTTGCAAAAAATGTCATGACTGAGAGTATTCTCCACCTGGAATATCATTTATCATAAAATCAGCTCTGAATCTGACTTTAGCCCCTGTTGATTTTCCAGTGAAGTTTTTTTTAAAAAAAACCCTTAGCCAGCTAAGTCTTTCACTTTTTTCTGGGCTGAAATATTACAGTGAAACACATTTTGGAATTGAGCCCAAATGCCTCAGACAAAACTCTGGCTTCTTTGAATGGATGAAATTGTTGTATAAGGTTTAATGAAAACTATATTTTGAAAATGGCTTAATGGTCTTGGTGTGTTCTCCCTCTCTCTTGATGTAACATGGGCCAAAATCTTCAAATTACTTACTCAATAGTCATCTCATAGGACTACTCCAACAGCTCTCCAGAGCCAAGTGGTTTTTTAGAAATGCAGCTGAAGGATTTTTTTTTCTTTTTGTTGCTGTTGTAATAGTTTAGCAAATACTCCCTAGTAGACTAATGCTGGAAGCAAAAAGTCACTTGGGACTATCACCCATCTTGGCTTCTCTTTTATTGTTTTGTTTTCATAAGAAGTTTGTAAAAGAGAAATGTCTCCTGATACACAATGGTAGCCTACAAGAAACTTATCTGCAGTTTCCTTTGGTGAATAGATAGTGTTGAAAATTAAAGGGTAAGTCAGGGGTAACCAACCTGGTACCTCCTCCAAATGTTTTGGACTAAAATTCTGTCTAACATAGCATGTTCAATAACCAGGAATTGTTGGAGTTGTAATTAAAAACATCTGGAGGGCATAGAATTGCTGGCCTCCAGAGTAGGTTAATAATAATAGATAGCAAAGGTGAAGCCAAAATAAACTGTTATTTTTCAAGAATGGGCTACTTCACATAAACTAAATGAAAGATAGGATTCTTTTCCTTTTTTCTAATCTCTAGCCATTATAGAAAATAAAAGAATTGAAAAGTTGGTGAGTCCTACCGGAAAGAGGGAGATTTTTTTTGGTTTACCAGCATAGAAGGTATCCCGTCTACAAACTGCATGCAACATCCAAGCCACGTGTCCTTTGTTGTGCCTCTCAGACTTCTTTCTAAAATCTAGTGCAGGTTTTGGTAGCATGATTGCTTTCTGAAAATAAGGACTTAATTTGGTCTCCTAAATGTCCCTCCAATAAAATTGGCCTTTGCAAGCCAATTTTTAAAAATATTATAGTGTCCCTGTCCACTCCTGATCTACAGACATGCAAAAGATGACCACTCTTGATCTACAGTATTGGCAAATGCCTCATCCATCAAGCAGTGCCTTCCAATGTAGTCTATCTGAGAACAGTTTGACACAGTCAAGGCACCATCTAGACTATAGAGGAGAACTAGGAGAAACATGTTTTAAACAAATAAGTGAACTAGATCCTAAGAAGATCCCAAGATAATTGAAGCTGATAGTCCCAACTATAGACACGATATATCACAGTGAATATGTGATTGCACATAGATATTATATATGCAAATACGTTCTTTTATTAGGAGGATGAATATAAAAACAGTAAGAACATGAATTAAATCAGTAGCAAATATTCAAGATTGCTCAAGAAAAAGAGGCAAACTACTAAAGATTAACCAATACAGATATACATTGTTTCATTATAGATGAGTTAAGAAGATGAGGATAATGCTTAAATGACAAGGTCAAAGGGTTTATTAAAGAAAATTACAGAAATTAAGGGAATGATCATTGTCTACTCTGTCTTCTGTCACCTATATATTATATATGAAGGTTTGACCACTGCACTAGACATTCTGGAAAATGAAGACAAGTAGGCCCTAGATAATATTGCTAACAACAAAATTGCTGGAGCTCATGAAATATCAGCAAATCTCCTTAAAGCCTTATAAGTTAAGTGAAAAACACTTACTCAGTCCCCAGGTAGTTACTTAAATAGCCAGGTCTTGGTACACTTTCTGAATATTAACAGAAAGGATGCTGATTATATTTTCAAAGGAAATACTTCCACAAGATAGATAATGCTCACTTTCAAGTCCCACTTTGCTGTATCTCATGGGAATGTAGACTTTAAATATGCACTTTTTACATGCATCCTTGGATGGGCAGATTCTAGTTAGAGTAAGGATTGTATAGATTATCACCAGTCCCATGAATTGTACATGGAAATCAAATGGCAACAAATGCAACACTCTCAGTACAGGTTTGATGTGTCAGTGTTGGGACATGCCCAACAGTACACAGGCAACTGTGTTTTGTACAAGCTGAAGTTTCTGAGTGTTCTTCAAGGATCATCATAAATTACTGTAGTTCAGATGATGATGGTATGAGCACCTTCATGTTCTATAATGGCCATAATTGATACACAAGTTGAAAGAGGACAAAATCTCTCCTGGGCATAGGTTCCAGTTGCTAAACCAACAACTGTTCTAAATCCAGGATACCCCTAGATTATGGATTAAGTTTTTTTGGAGCTAATTTTATTGGCCACCCATCTTACCCTAGGGTAAGTCTGGGTGGCTGATGGAGTTGCATAATTGGAACTCTCACAGAATCACTTGAATTCATTGTGTAACTGATCCTCAAGGAAGTTTTTTTAATGCAATTGTGGAAAAACAATAGAAGTACAGAATCAATTGTCTACTAAAGCTAAGCAATGTGTATTTTAAAGGGGGGTGTATTTATCATACTTGTCAAATAATTAAGCCATAATAAATCAGAGTCAAAGCACCTAAGATAGTTCGGCTGAAGCATTTTAAATTGCTCAAATATTTCTGTACTGTTTATAATAATTATTTCTTTATGTGTACATGTAGAAATATAAAAGGAGATAAAATAACTAATTTACTGCTAAAACATGCAGGTCTCCACTTCTTAATGGCAAAATGTTTCATATCAAAGCATATGTCACAATGCTAATATTAAAAGGAAACATCTACATTCCCTCAAAGGCACCTGAGAATTGTCTGTGGTTAGCAATTCAGCTAAAAATAAATGCAAAATTCAGGGAGCACACAGTTTTTCTCTTCTGCTTCAGCCACCCATACTGCCCCTTTGCTCCTTGTTCCAAGACTTCTGCTATTTTTGAGGCTGCCCCATGAAATCTCTGCCAAATTTTCGAAGACTAGTGAGGGCTGGCTGTGAGTGAAATCAGACAGAAACTGACAGCATAAGTCAAGGGCAAGCAGACACTGGTCAAAGGAACAAATTGCTTTTTGGAAAGAGATGGACAGGGAACAAAAAAGACTAGACAAGAGTTGGAGACATGGAAACTTTCTGGTAGTCAAACAGCTCCATTAGTTTAATATGACATTCCCTTTCATATTTTATACTCAAAGCAGATAATATTTGTTCTTTGCTTTTAAGTGGGGAAGAGAAGGGGAAAATGTCTGGGTTTATAAAGTGATCTTAAGAGACATATTTAGATTATTGATATAGGTTGATAGATGTACTACATACAGGTTCTTGAAACACTTTTTGTAATCATTGTACAGCAGCTCTCTAAACAACTAACAGAGTTATTTGAAATGCTAATGTTAAAACAGGAAGGCAGGTGCCTTTTGTTATATTAGCCTTTGCAGAAAGTTAAAGAAAGCAAAAGAATATGTAAATTTTCAATAGAATATCTGTAGAAAAACATTTTTAAAGATTTGCTGGATCAGACTAGAAATACAAGCCGCAAATACTTTGAATACAAGAATCCTCTCTTTTTACTAGTTGTTCCCCAATCAGGGGCTTGAAATTTTAATTGCTCATTCCAAGAAATTTCTTAACAATATGAGCACTTGCACAATTGATGGGTACATGCTCACTGGAGGCACGAGCAATTGGAGAGCCATTTGTTGCAGATGCTTTAATTGTGGATTTCATACAATGAGAGGTGTTGAAATAGAGGTCCAACTGGACCAGTGGTGAAATCCTCTGAGGTCTGCTACTGCTACGTTCGCTGCACGTGCATGTGTGGTGCATGTGCACCGCAGGTGCTACCGTGCAGCACTGAAAAAGAAGGCTTAAGAAACCTTTTCCAAGGTAAGTAGAACAGCGACGGGGAGGAACAGCTGTGCCGTGTGATTTAGATTCACTAGAAAGCAGGATTTCCTGCTTTCTAGTGAATATAAATCATGTGGCACAGCTGATTGTCAGAAATACCGGTTCATCCGAACCGGTAGTATATTTTTACTACCAGTTCTCCCAAACCGGTAGCTTTTATTACTACTGGTTCACCCAAACAGGTCCAAACCATTAGCATTTCACCCCTGAACTGGACCCAATTAATTCCACATAGGAGATATTTAGTTCTGCATACAACTGACTGCTTGAAGCAGCCTTCATAGCTACATAAAATGAATCATCAACATTAATACATAATCAAGAGATGCATTACTGCAAAAAATGATGATGGACAATATTGAAGTAACCTTAAAGCCTTATTTTCAATCTGATGTCCTCCAAATTTGTAAGATATGTCCCCACTTAGATTTAATCACAGCATAAATATAATATGGAACATCTATTTTTCTGCCATGTCCCCATATGGCAGAAGACCTTAGCTTGTCTTCAGTCCATGATTGAAACAAACTTTAGTGAAAAGCAAAATATTTGTAAGGGAGGTAGTGGCAGAACCTGGGGGCGGAGATAAAAAGCAATCAGCCTAGAATCTCTACATAGCCACAACAGACTAAGTCCAATCCTGCCTCCCTTGAATTCCATTGACCCTTATGTAACTCCTGGCAGGTTCTAACTATTAGTTAAGAATATTCCTGTGCATAGACCAGTAGCAATAAATCAGTTTAATTAGACCTTCACATGCGATCTTTTGTGCCTGACAGATTTGAAGAGAAATTGAAGAGAAGCCATTATTTTTCAATTATTATATTATGATTGTAATATAGTACATTATCTTGGTATATTATATTATATTATATTATATTGTATTGTATTGCATTGTATTATTATATTATATTATGTTATATTATATTATATTATATTATATTATATTATATTATATTATATTATATTATATTATATTATATT
>JANHFM010002444.1:0-24291 GCA_032468115.1 Grayia smithii | reverse complement strand
TTGGCAATGTGGTTACAGTGGGCTTTGGCACTTAGATCTTTAGAAATGAGTACTCCAAGGTCTTTGACAGAGTGAGGTTCATCTACAAGGTCATGTCCATCTAATTTGTATTTTATGTTTTGATTTTTTTTTTGCCAATATGCAAGACAGAGCATTTATTGGTTGAGATTTGAAGTTGCCACTTGTTAGACCCATCTGACACATAGTCAAGGTCTTTTTGAAGGGTAGTTGCATTGTCGGTAGTGTTGAATAGTTTAACATCATCCTCTGTTGTAACTTCAAGCAGCAGTTGAACGAATGGTTGTAAGTCAAGGACTATCTGCAGGGAACAGGACCTCCCCTGAAGCTCCTGCAGTGAAGAAGTGATCTGAGAAGACATGGGGCCTTTGGCCTTCTGGTATCAGCCATTATGGGGCTTTTCAGGAGGGATGAAAACCAGAACGCCTTCCTTGGCAGACCCGCCCATTGAGGGGAGCACCACTCATGTCCCTCTATAGCCCCTGAAATACCCCAGACAACCAGCTGCCTCTTCTTCCACGGAGGTCCCTGTGCGCAGCTGTCCTTGCTTCAGATGACGAGGGCGATTGACAGATTGATAGATTCTGTAACTGGATCTCGCCCTGCCACTAATCAGCATAATTTTAATAATATCTTGCTAAAGTTGTAAATGGCTGTAATCAGTGACAGTGGCTGGATTTTTCTACCTGAGACAACTGCTGAAGTGTTTGATTGGGGAGTTAAATTTTAACCCCCATAATATCTTCTAGATAAGCCTGGGCAGTTTCACAGAGCAGATCAAACCAAGAGTCTTACTTCCCTGTCCTATCAGCAAGTTGCTCACCATTTCCTCCTCCTGCACAGGTGATATTCTGAGTTTAATCAAAGTTCATCAGGTGACACCAATTTCCTGAGTCATCAGGCCATTTTGAAAAAATGGGACACAGTTCTCACTAACAAAAGAGAATATTCGTGGCTCAAACCTGATGATGTTACCTAATTTGGGTAATGAAAGGTCTACAAGAAAACAGCCAACCTCAGAGAGCACCAAGGAGACCACAGTTGTTCTTCTGTCCCTCCTCCTCCTCCTCTCCCCAAACCCTGCTTCCTTCTAGCACTGATGATGTTCTCTAGTTGGGCCATGAAATGTCTGTAAGAAAATACCAAGGACCCCACAGTCCTTTTTCTTCTCTCCTCCCCCTCCCCCCTCCCCCACTTCTTCTCGTCTATTGCAATTTCTAGCACTGATGATAGTTCATGGAGCTTCTCAGTCCCCTAGGTCCTGGTTGTCCCAATGTTGCTTTTTTTCCATGAGGCAACTGGACTCTTTGTTTTTTCTTTGAATACATTTTGCTTGTCATCCAAGAAGCTTCTTCAGCTCTGATAGAATTCTGGGGAATGGAAAGATTTATTTCCTTGCAGACAGCTGGTCATTTGCAACCTTATAGAGAGTCATTGAGGCCAGCTGGAGGTTTGTCTGTCTGCTCAGGGTCACCTGAGTGGTGCAAATGTTTCTTTAGTCTGCAGGTTTTTCTCTGGAAATCCATTCATGCTCCCACATCATTCAAAGGGTCTTCCTCCCAAAGTCCCTGGCTAAAAATCTATCGAGATTCTCAGCCATGCAGGTCATGGAGTATGCAAGATTTCCTCATCCTATGCATCCTCCCTTGACTAAAGTGGAGAATGACAACAGGAGTGTTGATCATAACTGGAACTTTTTCTCTTGTTCACCAGAACCGACACCTACAACTGTGGAGCCCAGTACACCAGGTAATCCTGCCTCTCAAATTTATTATAATGACAACGCTTGAAGGACAATCCTGAAACCACCCAATTTCCCAGTGATGGGCAAAATCCGTGGCCAAAAGGGTGTTTCCTCAATCCATGTTGTTGCCTTCTTAAGAACACACACGAATGACAATTGGAGGGTTGATCCTAACTTGCCTTCGTTTCTTTCTCACCAGAGCCAACACCTTCACCTGTGGAGCCAACTGCCTCAGGTAATGTGAGCCTCAGGCAGAGACCTTTCTTTCTTTCCTGCCTGGGGTCTACCTCTAGGGATGTAGTTTGGAATGGCACTTGGGACATAGCTTGAAGGCCATGTGGTTCCTTGAGAAGGCAATATCCTCAGGATCCTCAAATTCCAGTCACTCCAGCTTCCATTTTTCACTAATTTCCCAGGAGACCTGGACAATCAAGGGTCACGTCCCTTCTTGTTCATCTTCTAAAGCAGGGCAGAGAATCTCTTTTCCAGCACAATAACTTATGATTACGCCAGGAGTGAAATCTAAAAATTTCCCCTACCGGTTCTGTGGCCGTGGTTTGCTGGGTGGGTGGGGACCTGTGACAGTGGGTGTGACAAAGTTGACGTCACTCACAGCCATGCCCACTAAGTCAACTGGCCCCTAATCCCACCAAGCCACGCCCACAGAACCCGATAGGAAAAAAAAATTAAAGAAGTTAATTAAAGAAGTGCCCTGGAGATCCATACCGCCAAGGACTTCGTCCTCTCCATGCTGGGTGATCCCCTCCCCCGGCCTGTTGCACCCGGCCCCGAGCACGGAGGGTAGCACAGCCGCCAGGCGCCCGCGCTTCCCTCCTTCCTTCCTGGCACGCCTGAGGGTCCCATCCTGCAATCCTGAAGGTCCTGAGCTATTCGGCAGATGCCTCCAGAGCCATCTGCCTGTTGCGCCTGACCCCAAGCACGGAGGATGAAGCTTAAACTTCCCACTTCCGATGGGTTTGGGGCTTGACTGCAGTCCTGGTGGCTAGGAAGAGGAGAAGTCCAGGAAAGTCATTGTTCTCAAGTACAAGGAAAAGTTTGAGATAGTTCGACCATTCCAAGCTCCTAAAAATGAAGGAGGCGCCCAAAACTCCGTAATTCCTGTCCAGTAGAAGTATAGCCTCTTATTTCAAATGAGCTGACACCGGCCTGTGTCTGACCTCCCTTTCTTCTTTCCAGAGTCCTGCCTGGTGTCGGGTGACCCTCATTATTACACTTTTGACAAGCAGACGCACCACTTCATGGGCAACTGCACCTATACTCTCTCCCAACTGTGTGACCGAAACAACTCTCTGCTCCCCTACTTCAATGTGGAAGCAAGCAACGAGCACCGAGGGGGCCACACACACGTCTCCTACGTTGAGAGTGTGGACGTTGATGTCTTTGGCATCCGGGTCACCCTGGGAAAGGGAGGAAGAGTGACGGTACGTGGAGCTGCTGCTGCTGAAGGACGGCTGTGCTTTGTTGCTGGGGTACGAAAGAGCACCGTTGTTCCTGAGGTCCCTACAGTGATGCCTGAACCTCTTTCTAGGTCGATGGGGAGCCAGTCATCGTCCCCTCCACCCCAATACGGGGTGTGGAGATCTTGCCCAGCGGATTCTACACAGTGGTTTCTACAGATTTTGGGTTGAGAGTCAAGTTTGACGGAGACCACCAGGTGGAAGTGTCCCTCCCCAGCACGTACAAGGGTGAGGTCTGCGGCATGTGCGGAAACTACAACGGGGATCCTACTGACGATTTCCTCAACCCCGATGGGAAACCAGAGCCTGACTCCACAAGCTTGGGCAACAGCTGGCAGGTGGCCAACCTCACCAGGTTCGTAGCTTATATCCCTGAATAGCAGCTTTTGTCCAGATGGAGATGGTAGGGTATTCAACCGCAGTATCTCTTTTGCTACAGTTGTTCCTCGGGACATGATCCTACCTGCACGGAGGATGAGAAAGACATAGCCGAAAGCAGCGATTTCTGTGGACGCCTGACAGATGTCAATGGACCATTCAGACGTTGTCATAGCGTCTTGGATCCAACGGGGCATTTTGAAAGCTGCCTTTATGACCAGTGCGCCCTGCACTTAGACCCAGGCTCCCTCTGCAGGAGCTTGCAGTCCTACGCAGACGCCTGCCAGTCCCTGGGAGTTGCCATCGAACCCTGGCGGAATGCCACCTTCTGCCGTAAGTTTTGTGGCAGCAATACCTGTGGTCGGCCTTGAGTATCTATGTGAACGGGGAGGTCAGGGGATCAACTGAAAGAGGGAGGGTGTTTTCTCTGTCTCTTTGAAGAAGATCACTCCTGTCGAGAGAGGCACATATATCGCCACGTTCTCTCTTGGAGACACAGGGAATGTAACTCCAGCTTACCCTAGAAGGCAAAGGTCCTAAATCTCTGGCTGGGATCCTGGAGAGCAGGGAATGCAATCTAGAGGGACTCGCATCCAAGTCCACTGAGGGATGCAGTGTGTCCTTTAGGACCAAACCTCCGGCACTGAGCTGATGGAGATCTTCTTGCCTCCTGCAGCTCTTCAGTGCCCACTCAACAGCCACTATGAGCCGTGCGCCAAAGCCTGTCCATCCACCTGCAAGGACCCAAATGCCCCGGACACCTGCAACCTGCCGTGCACGGAAGCCTGCGTGTGCGACTCCGGGTTCTTCCTCTACAATGGCACCTGTGTGCCCAGCCATCAGTGCGGGTGCTGGCACCAGGGGAAGCACCACCCAGTGGGCTCCAGTTTTTGGACCGACGACACCTGCGCCACCAGATGCACCTGCCCCAGTACAGGTGGCCAAGTCACCTGCTTTCCTGATTCCTGCCCTAACCGTTACTACTGCGGAGTCCAAAATGGTGTCCCCGGCTGCTACCCACATACGTACGGGGTCTGCCGCGTCCACAACGACCCTCATTACAACACCTTTGACAAACAGACACACCACTTCATGGGCACATGCACCTACACCCTGGCCAAGGTCTGCGCCAATGAGACGGGGCTGCCCTACTTTAACATCGAGGCCAAGAACGAACACCGTGGGAATCCCTCCGTCTCTTACGTCCAGAGGGTCCTGGTGGAGGTTTACGGGCACCGGATTGAGATTCTGAAAGGACACAAGGATCAAGTGCTGGTAACCCACAGCAGTTTCTCGTTTCCTACTTGTGCTTTGAAATAGAAGGAAGCTATGTTCCTTCCCCATTCTCTGCTGATCGGTTTTTGATTGGAAGGTGTGGGGAAATAGATTTTCTAACCTCTGGTTGAGTATCAGTTCGATCAAGGATAAGTGTGAACAAAATAGTAACAGCTTCTCCTTTGATTGGTGGCAGGGTACGATTTCTTATTGATTGTACAATTTCTTATGATACCTTTTTTCCCGCTGCTGGAAATATCCTCAGAGTCTGTATTTCTGTACGGGGAGTTAGTAATGGGGAACCCAGCTCTTCCCATCCCGATCATCTTCAGACGGTTCCTTTCTTGGGAAATACAGTTACAAATTGTGTCTGACTCCTTCTAGGTGAACAAAGTGCTTACAAGGCTTTCTGTGCGCAAGCTGAACAACGCCCTGAGAGTGGACATCGACGGACGCTACGTGACCCTAGAAACGGATTTCGGGCTGATTGTCTCGTACGACACGGATCACTCGGTGGAGATCAGGGTCCCCACGGACTTCTTCAACAAGACCTGCGGCATGTGTGGGAACTTCAACAACCACTGGCAGGATGACAGCATGATGCCCAACGGAGAGCAAGCCAAGAATTCCAATGAGCTGGGAAACAGCTGGCAGGTGCCCAATGCAGAGTACGACCCCGCCAATTGCAGAGGCCCACCTCCACCCCCAATTTGTCCCCCAGAGCTGAAGAATCTCTACGAGACAGAGGCCTATTGTGGACAGCTTACCAGTAGCCAAAGACCGTTGGCAGTTTGCCATTCTGCAATCAACCCCAACAGCTTCTTCCAGAGTTGCGTCTTTGACCTATGTGAACTGCATGGGTCCCAGCAGGCCTTGTGTGGTGCTTTGGAGGCGTACGCTGATGCCTGCCAAAGAGCTGGCGTGCAGCTTCCCGACTGGAGGAACGCCACTTCCTGCGGTGAGTATCCACTGACAGATGAGCAATTGACATAGTTGGGGAAATGTGCTCTCTTGGTTGGTCGCAGTAGCATTCCGGGTCCTGCAGAAGGGCAGGTATCGCCTAAAATCTGGCTTTGGCTGAAGGACTCGCTTGTCTTCAGGTGGTGATTGGGGTGGAGATGGGCCATCAGCTTAGTTATTGCCCCGGACGGCAAGCCATCTATGTTCCAGATTCCGTGGCTCCCTCTGTCACGATCCACTTGCAAATGTGGTTCCCTGAGCAAGTAGAGTCAAGGCAGCATCCTATTCTTTCCAGCGTCACTGGTAGCTTCCTGTTCCACAGCAGGTGGACCCGAAAAACTGCTTACTTTGGGGAAGCGTACCTCACTTTCTGGGTGGCTCCTGCTTTGTTTTGTAGAAATCCCTTGTGATGATCACAGCCATTACAACGTGTGTGCCACGTCCTGTCCTGCCACGTGTTCCAATCCACTGGCTCCGTGGAACTGCACCAAACCTTGCGTGGAGGTCTGCGAATGCGACGAAGGCTTTGTCCTTAGCGGAGCACAATGTGTGCCGCAGGAGGATTGCGGTTGTGTAGATGGAGATCAATATTATGAGGTTTGTTCCCAAGCAACGTCTGGGGCCATGACAGAATCTGCAGTGACTTTCACAACAGTGCAGGGTCCTCATCTTTTACTTTGGTTTTTCTCCAACAGAAAGGAGAGACGTTCTGGCAGCCGGATTGCGTCGGCCAATGTCGCTGTCTGGAACATGGCACCTTGAACTGCAGCTCAGACAGTTGCAAAAAAGACCAAGTCTGTAAAGTGCAGAATGGCATCCTGGGATGCTACATTCCAGACAAGGCCACCTGTCACATCTTCGGAGACCCTCACTATGTCACCTTCGATGGGCGACTCTATCATTTCCAGGGTGGGTGCAATTACACCGCAGTGCAAATCTGCAGCAACTCCTCCGAGCGCTTCTCCGTGACCACTCGGAACGAACATCGCTCCAGCCCGCACTGGACGGCTCTCAACTCAGTGGCCATCTCGCTGAGAAACACCCACCTGGCTCTGAGGAAGAACAAAGAGGTCTACGTGAGTATTGCACCCTGAAGAATTGTGCGAGGGAATTGACTACCTGGATGAAATTCTGGGGTTCCCCTTCACATTTAGCCGTCCTCCCAGAAAAGTTGCCTGGGAATAGATGCAGTCTTGTGGTGCTAAGTTGCTAACTTTGTGAGGATGGTGCTAATTCAGTGAAAGCAGACACGGGGCAGGTGGTGGCCCGTAAGCCCAGAAATCCAATGGAATTACAATCCCTTTTTCCTTCCTACAGCTGAATGGGGCCAAAGTTGATCTTCCTCTGAGGCTACAGTCAGACATTCAGGTGGAGGAACAGCTTCCGTACGTGGTTGTTGACAGTCCCCTTGGCTTTCGGGTGAGGTTTGATGGGGACCAAGGGCTGCTTATCCAAGTGGACGAGAGATACAAGGGACACCTCTGTGGGCTGTGTGGCACGTACTCGGGCAGCCAGCTGGACGATTTCCAACAACCAGATGGGATGCTGGTCACCGACGCCAACAAATTTGGCAACAGCTGGAGAGTGGAAGATGACGAATGGAGGCAAGTGACTGTGAACCACAAGGTGTTTTCAGGGGTCCACGATGTTTTCCGTACCGGGTTCTAGGATATGGAATGCGAAGTCAGAATCGGTCAGCCACTTGAACACACTGTGCAGGACCTTGTATACCGATAAGAAACCCATCCATTAGGGGAAGGGAACCCACACAATGTAGTCTTTAAAGGGGACGCAGTTGTTCCTCATTAAATTCTTCAGCACTTGCACCCTCCTAGCGCCAGAATGAGCAGGCAAACCGAGCCAAAATGTTTCATCTGCATTTCTCTTTGGGCATCCTAACAAAGGGTGTTTTAACGTCGGCTTTTTTTCTGTCGCTAGCTGTTCCCCAGGACCACCCACAGATCCACCCCACTGCGACCCTGTGCAAGAGGCAGTTTTTGAAGATCGGTGCAGAGTGATTCTGTCCTCAAACGGGCCTTTTACCAACTGTCATGGCAGCCTCCCTCCTCAGCTGTACTTTGAAAGCTGCGTGTATGACCAGTGTGCTACTGGGGGAGACGAAGGGCAGCTGTGCAAAAGTCTGGAAGCGTATGCCGCTGCATGCAAAGTGAACGGGGCCGACCTCGGGGATTGGGAAAAGGATACAGTTTGTGGTGAGTAGAGCTGTTGTGCGACTTGGGTGTTTTCCCGCTAGCCTGAAGGTGCCAACAGGACAAGCGATCGGATCTCAGTGAGAGCACCTGTGCCTAGTTCCCCTGCTCACCAGCCTGCGGCACTTCCTGTGGAACAGTAAGACAGGAGAGATGACCTATTCGGGCAGACTGGGTTTCTTCCCCTGCTAAGGAGCAGCAGTCGGCCTTCCACCTCTGTGCAATAAATTGTGCCGGCTGATCACAGATCAGGGATTCCATGCTGCTGGCGGACATGCAGAAAGACAATACGACGGCTTGGCTTTCTCTTCCCATTTTCTAAACTGTCTGTCCATGTTTCTCCCTGTGTGCAAAATACAACTGATAGGAAATCACTCGTGACCATTCTCCTTTTAACATGGATAAGGAACCTCTCTGGAAATTCCACTGTCAGCCTGAACCCTCCAAGCCCAAGCGAGTCTGCTCAAAGCCAGCCTGAAGCACATCCATTCTCCGATTGTCTTCTCCCGTCTTTCACACAATGACGTTCGTCCTGAGACCTTGCCACTGATTCATGTTGACTAGGGAGAGAGAAGTGCATGTGGTTGGAGAGTCCATGGAGCTCCGTTCCCCACGTGCACAGAAATATTTTCTCTTTGTGAAAACGTTGCTTGTGGAGATCCAGAGAGTTCTGGCCAATGAGTGCTGAACATTGCACAGAGCTGCCCAAAACAGCCACCTCATTTTGCCAGCTGGAATTTCTGTCACCCTCAGTCCATAGAACTCCCTGTATCACCGGCTGTGTCCAGTGCCCCCCTTCCTCCTTTGGCATTGATTCGCAGCCCTTTCAGGATTTCCAGACCTCCCTGCCAACGACACACCCCAGTCTCCTTTCTGTTGTGTTCCCAGGTCCCTTACTCCCCTGCGGTTTCTCCTGCACTTTTGAGAAGGATTTCTGTTCCTGGAACCAATCGTCCACGGACAACTTTGACTGGAGACGACACAAAGGCCCAACACCCTCGCCAAACACAGGGCCCTTGTATGATCACACCACTGGAGGTGAGGCTGGGACACTGGTCCTTCCTAGGTTCCCAGAGGTACCAATCTTTGTTCTTTTCCTTCTTTGGTAGCACCTTACAGCTGCAAAGAGCCGTTTACCTGATAGAATCCAATACCTACTCAATGTAGGAATCCCAACTATTGAGTCTCCAAGAGAGGAGCAATTATTTTATTCATTTGAACCCTTAGGTAGCACCCAACTCAGTCCAGACGACTGTATATGGTGCGTAAGAAGAAAGCAAGGGCCAAACCTCCCAGAATGGGACTATAATCTAGAAACAGACCTCTTTCTCTTTAAAACATCCCCAAATAACAAAATGGCATTTTCTGTCACTCATCAGTGGAGAGTTCTGAGCATGGTGTGCCAAAGGCCTGGGAGATGAACGTTATTGAGCCTCTGCTGGGAGACGTCCACCAGTTTTCTTCCTGCCTTCCAATATAGCAATTGAAATATGCAGAACTGAATATTTAGCCGTTGACACCTCTCTGCTCCCAGATTGTTTCCCTGCTGCTGCGCGCCCATCTGGGCCACCTTCCATGAAGGAGTCCTCCTTGTGAGATAGAGCTGTAGGAGCCACAGGGCAAGGACAAGGCTCTTGCTGGAGAGAGGTTGCGGCACTTGCCAGGGTTTACGGGAGATAGCTTGTGTCCTTGGAAGTTCAAGGCATCAGGCCAGGAGAGCTACTCTGTGTCCTTATCTCTGAGGAACCCCAGGCAGCTTGGACTGCACTGAACGGTCTCTTCACATCTCTGAGGATCCCCGTTGCTTTGACCTCTGTCTCTTTCTTTAGGGGGTTACTTCATTTACCTGGACGGAAACGATGCCAAACCTGGGGATGTGGCGCATTTGGTCACCCCCCCGTGTGACCTTCAGGGGCCCATGTGCTTCAGCTTTTGGTATCATATGTATGGCGTAGGCCACATGGCGCTGCGCTTCTATGTCATCTTGGATGATGCACCACCTTCCCTGGTCTGGTCAGAAACGGGGAGCAAGGGCAACCGTTGGAAGACAGCAGAATTCAGCGTAGTTCACAAAGGCAGGGTGAAGGTAAGGCCGAGGGTGGCAGCTTTACACCCAAACATCTGGCTGATATCGTGGCATTTGTCCCTACCCAAAACATACTGGAAATCTTCTTCTCTTCCTAGATACTGCTGGAAGGAATGAGAGGAGAGGACTTCCGCAGCGACATGGCCATGGATGACATCTCTGTACAGGACGGTTATTGCCCGTGTAAGATTTCACAGTTTGTTCTTTTCTAGGAGGTGGGCCTGGCACTGAAGGAAGATAACATCACAGAAACATTTCTGGGCATGTTCCACAATTCAGGGGTTTCCCCAGTGTGAATAAGGAGGGACCCAAATCCATAGGTACCGATTCCAAGGGTTTCAGTCTTCCGTCGGTTAGCATAAGGATGGTTTCAGAGGGTGGGTCGCGTGATAGAGATGCTTCCTTCTTCTCTTTGCCTCCTCAGCAAAAGAGTATCTGGTCACAAGCTCAAGTGGGATTCAAGATTGGTCAGGGAGACTTGGTGATGTTTCCATGATCCTTCACATTTCTCAATCTTAGCGGAACACACAAATGTCATTTCCCTTTACAGCATGGACATCAACCACTCCTGGACCTTCGCCCACATTGGCACCATCCACTCCTACCCAAGGTTAGTGCCTTTAAGGTTGAAGCAAATCATTTGCTCACTTCCCCTTTTCTGATGGATCACTGGCTTGGCATGCAGTCCTGATGTCTGGGGGGAGAAGAAGTGCAAGATTTTACTGAGCTGAGTATTTTTCCCAGAACTCATGAAGCCAGTTTCACTATGACCTCCTTCTTTGATGCTCATTAAATGGTGCTATACACCCGGTAACAATGTCCCCGAAGACTCTTATTTGGCCCAACAGTGCTACTGGGGAGAGAAGGGACTGTTGTTGAGTAGAAGGCAAAGTTTTAGTTTCTTGAACCATTTCAAGTCCATCCAAGCCTTGTACTCGAAATATAAATGTCACTTCCCTTTTCAGGTGATACATCAACCACCCCTCTATGTACAACCAAACAGACATCACCTAGGCCCACCCAAGGTGAGTATCTTTAAGGCTGAAGCTTAAACTTCCCACTTCCGATGGGTTTGGGGTTTGACTGCAGTCCTGCAGTCCTGCAGTCCCTTGACTCAAGTGGATGATGCCAGTTTCACTATGACATGTCTTTGGAGAATAGGTTGCCCCTATTCTGCTTGCCAAATATCCTGAAAGTCATGTGATTCTTTTAGAAAGACAATGTTCCCAGGAGCTCCTCCTTTTGTCTAGTGATGCCTCAAATACATGGAGCTTAGGGGTGGGTAAGGTGTTCCACAATCCATGTGGCTGTTTGGGAAGAATTGCTCTTGCTCTTGTTCTTGCTCTTGCTCTGTGAAAGGATGAATGACCATTGGAAGGTTGATCCTAACTTAGCTCTTTTCTTTGCCCACCTGAACCAACACCTTCTCCCATAGACCCAACTGGCTCAGGTAATTGAGAAGACCAGGCAAGAAGCAACATCTTCTTTTCTGCCTGGCTTCTATCTCTTTAGCTTTTCTGTGGGTTGGCATTTGCCAACAACCTTGGAGGCCATGTGGTTTTTGGGGAAGGCAGTGTCCCCAGGAGACCACCTTTTTGTCAGTTGTGGGGTAAATGGGTAGAGGTTAGGGGTGATAAGGTCTTCTTCATTCCATGTTGCTCCTTTGCTACGATCACACTTTCCCTGTGCTAAGAGGATGAGGGTTGATCCTAATCTGGTCCCATTTCTTTTTCCGTCAAAATCAACTTCCACTCCCGTACAGGCACCTGTCCCAGGTAACGCTCTCTAGAAGACCAGTCAGGAGGCAACATATTCTTTCCTACCTGGTTTCTACCTCTCTGGTTTTTCTTTGGGATGGCACTTGCCAATCATCCTGAAGGTCATGTGGTTCCTTGAAGAAGACAATGTCCCCAGGAGACCAACTTTTATTCAAGCTTGGGTCAAATAGGTGAAGCTCAAGGGTGTATACGTTGTTCCTCAATCCATCTGCTCTCTTGCTATGAACATGCTCCCTCCCTCTGCAAAGATGATGGGTGACATTACGACAATTGATTATAACTTGGCTTCTTTTCTTGGTCCACCAGATTCAACCTCTACTACTGTGAAGACTCCGGTCATAGGTAAGGTTTGCTGTCAAATTGGCATCAGTTTTTGAGGAAAACTATGGCCTTAGTCCAGCTGCATCTTTCCAGCAGGAAATTGATGAGGCAGGAAGTAGATGGCCACCCGTCTGAAATTTATGATTCTGGGTGGATAGCAACCACTTCAAATTTAAAATAAGGATAAGAAAGAACACATACAATCATTGGGCATGGGAAAACCAAGTTCCAGCCATGCACAGTTTTATTCTACCCTTACTCTTCCAAGGACGTTGATGTGAGTCTCTTAGAAAGCTGCCTCAGGTCTGTTGAAAGATGTCTAGATCCCAACCAAGTTGGGAGGGATCTTGGAGGTCATCTAGTCCAACCCCCTGTTCAAGCAGGAGACCGTATATCATTTCAGACAACTGGTGGTCCAATCTCTTAAAAAATCTCCAGTGTTGGAGCACCCACAACTTCAGGAAGCAAACCATTCCACCGATTAATTGTTCTCACTTTGAGGAAAGTTCTCCTAGGTTACTTCTCTCCTTGATTAGTTTCCATCTGTTGTTTGTTCTCCTGCCTTCAGGTGCTTCGGAGAATAGGTTGAGCCCCCTCCTCTCTGTGGCAGCCCCTCAAATACCAAAACACTTCTATGATGTCACCCCTGGTCCTTCTGTTCACTGCATTAGCCACACCAAATGCCCCTGTTATTTGTTTGCTTGTTTGTTGAACTTGTATGCTGCCCCTAACCCCAGAGGAGACTCTAGGCTGCCCACAGACATTCAATGAAAATTCACTATAAAACATTAGAACAGCAACTAAGGATCATAAATGTAAAGTTCAATTAAAGTAAAACTAACCAGGATGGGGAGGGAAGTGCACACAGGAAGGAGGTGGGGAGTCATCTCCTCTGTTGGCCGCTTCCAAAGTGCCACACCCCAACTGGGCCGCAGCCAGTTGGCACAACCCTGTCTTCAAGGCCTTTCGGGAGGGCAAGAGCGCGGGTGCCGATACCACACGGGGTGGGGGGTGGGGGCACGATATTCCAGAGAGTAAGGGCTGCAGCAGAAAAAGGCTCTCCCTCTGGACCCTGCCAGCCGAAATCCCATGGCACGACCCTTCTGCCAGCCTGGGTGGGCCGCAGTAATCCGGTTGGGGTTAACTGGCTTCTCGGATAGCCGGCACTTGTGCCATGAAGGGCTTTCAAGGTGGCGACCAACGCCTTGAGTCGGATCCAGTGCAGCAACCGGTGCGACTTGGAGAACAGCAGTGTTACGTGCGCCATCTCAAGGGCAGCCAAGAACTGCCGGCACAACTGCCCTCTGCACTGGCTGCAGAGTCTTTCCGGATCCAGTTCAAGGGTAGCCCCGAGTACATAGCACTGCAGCAGTCCAGGTGTCGGATGACCTGGCTTCAGTGGCTGAGCCCACAAACTTCCAATCCAGGTTGAGTCAAAGGTGGCTTTTTTCACCAAAGGCAGCTGGACTTCCTTGGTTTTTCCCTTGAAAGTGTTTTGCTTCTCATCCAGGAAGCTTCTTCAGTTCTAACTGTCTGGTGAGGTATGGAAGGATTTAGATTGGCTTTATAATAGCTGCAAAGAATATCAATCTTTCCATTCCCCCAGCAATCCGTTAGAACCGAAGAAGCTTCCTGGATGAGAAGTGAAAGGCTTTTAAGGAAAAAGACCAAGAAAAAGTCCAGTTACCCTTTGGGGGGAGAAGCACCTTTGGGACAACCATCACCCGGATGACGGACGACCTCCGTGGAGATTTAACTTGTGGGGTCTTGGCTGGCCAGGCTGCTTTGGGAACGGACCTCTCACCAAAGAATACTTTCTCTTCTTCCCAGCCCCGGCTGTCTGCACTGCCTCAGGAGACCCCCATTACACCACCTTTGATGGCCGCGTCCACCATTTCATGGGCAACTGCACCTACACCTTGGCCCAAGTCTGCACCAATTCCACCAGTGGCCTGGAGGCCTTTGACGTGTCCACCACCAATGAGCACCGGGGCTCCAACCTGGCTGTGTCTTATGTCAACTCAGTGCAGGTGGCCGTGTACGGAAGCCAGGTGTCCTTGCTGAAGAACAGGAGAGTTCATGTAAGGAAATCCAACTGCTGGGGGCTGCTGGGGGGCCCCGGTCTTTCCAGAAGGTCTCCGCTCCTCTGTGGGATCAGGACCCCAAAGGCCACCATTCAGGCCGACTGCAAGCGTCCTTTATTCCGGGTGGTCGGGCTCTTGTAGGCAAAGGGATGCCTTCATAGGTATCCTTTTCAGGAATGGAGGCCAAAAGGACAGTTGTACATATGAGGGGTCCTGGGTGCTTTCTGAACTTGGTCCTTGCTGACGTTTCATGATCCAGCTAGGGAACTTCATCAGTGCTACAAGGGAATGGGCCTTGGGGGGGAGGAGGAGGAGGAGGAGGAGGAGGAAGGACCGTGGTCTCGTCAGTGCTCTCGGAGCTTGGTTAGTTTCATGCAGATGTTTAATGACCCAACTAGGGAATCTCATCAGTGCTAGAACGGGGGAGGATGGCTAATTGTTTTAAGCTCAGCTGTGTTTTCATTTTATATTACAAGCAGTCCTTGTCTTACAGCCATTCACACAGCGACTGTTCAAAGTTACAACAGCCCTGAAAAAAGTGACTTAGGGCCGATTTTCACACTTACGACCATTGCAGCCTCCCCATGGCCACTTGGTCAAAACTCAAATGATTGGCAACTGACTCACATTTATGACGGTTGCAGTGTCCCGGGGTTACGTGATCCCCTTTTGTGACCTCCTGACTAGCAAAGTCCATGGGGAAGCCAGATTCACTTAACAACCGTGCTGCTAACTTAACAACTGCAGTGATTTACTAAAGAACTGTGGCAGAGAAAGGTGGTAAAAGGGGCAAACGTCACTTAATAACTGTCTCACTTAGCAGCAGAAATATTGGGCTGAATTGTGGTCGTAGGTCTTTGGTAAGCTGCCTGTGTCAAAGAAAGCTCCCTCCAACAGAGAGAGACGCAGAAGGCCTGGGGGGATTCTGGTTGGGGGGAGGAACCAAGAAAATGTCTTTAGCCTAACTAATCCTTAGAGACCCAGAGAATCGTCTCCATCCAGTTGCCAGCAGGGCCTGTGCTTGGCCTGGGCACAGGGGGTGGGCATTTGGGCAGGAGAGGCCCAGCCGTGTCCCAGGAAGGGGCCTCCGCGTTTAGGGCAGGGGGAGGGGTCCCAGGGAGCCTTCCCACGTGGGGAAAAGCAGCCAGGAGGCTTCCTCGGCTTCCCTCCTTCAGGGTGGCAGCAGGTGACTCTTGCTGGACATCTTCCCCAGGTGAATGGCACGCGGAAGAACCTGCCGGTGAATATCGGAGGCAAGAAGATTGTGGTGCAGTTGAGTGGCAGCTACGTCATCTTGAAAACCGACTTTGGCCTGAGCGTCCGCTTTGATGGCAACCACTATGTGGAGGTCGCCGTGCCACCCAAATACCAGGGACTGCTCTGCGGCCTGTGTGGTGAGACAGGGGCCTTCCGTGGACAAGGGTGGGCAATGCTTGAAGGATGATAAGAGTTGGAATCGGCAGAATGACGGAGTTGGAAGGGACCTTGGAGGTCTTCTAGACCAACTCGCTGCTCAAGCAGTAGACTCTGAACCATTCCAGACAAGTGGCTGTCCAGTCTCTTCTTAAAAACCTCCAGTAATGGAGCCCCCCCAACATCTGGAAGGAAGTCATTTCACTCATTAATTGTTCTCGCTGTCAGGAAATTTCTCCTTAGTTCTCGGTTGCTTCTCTCCTTGATTCCTTCGGGTTCCTGGTCCTGCAGCTCTTTGCTGACCGGGTGAGGGTGGGATCACCCCTTTCAAACAGAATGCTAAATGTTGATCAGGTAAAGAAAGTGGCCCCAGAGATCAATGTTTTCTCTTTCTCTCCCTCCACAGGTAATTTCAATGGGAATGCAGGAGATGACAATCTCAAGCCTGATGGACAACCTGCAGGAGACTCAACTGACCTCGGAAACAGTTGGCTTGTCCCAGACAACAGTAGCATGTATGTTCTGTTGGCATAGACTGAACTGAGTGTCAGGCTCCAAAAATCAAGAAAAGCATGTTGTGATTCTTCCAAGGAAATCTCTTGATTCTTCCTCGCCTACGGACAGAATCTTGCCGAATTAAAGCAAGCTGCGACCCTTAGAAAGCAAAGGCTCTGCGAATGGTTAGGGAGGAGCCATCTTGATCCTCTTTCTCCCACACAAACTGTGTGAACTGTCTTGTTCCTCCCCTCCCCCTTCCTCCTCCCTTCCCCCCTCCTTCCTGGGAATCCAGACCACATTCCATTACACTGAGGCACCTTTTGTGGAGGGAACGGCCCAAAGAGCTCCGGTGATGGGAGGCTCTTAGCGCTACAAGTCCTTCCTCTTTATTGGCCAAGTGTGATTGGACACACAAGGAATTTGTCTTGGTGCAAACTCTCTCAGTGTACATAAAAGAAAAGATACATTCGGCATGAGTCATAGGGTACAACACTTAATGATTGACTGACTGACTGACTGACTGACTTGCTTACTTACTTATTTACTTATCAGTACTCGCTTACTCCCTAACCCTAATAGTTGTTGGGTTGGGAGAAAAGATTTCCAGATGAGGGACCCCTACTTGGTTGACCCCTCCAGGTGTCAAATGGTGCTTCCCAGGACACCTCTTCTTCTTTCCTGGGGAGGGGGTCCCTCCCTCCCTCCCTCCCTCCCAATAAGGATGGTTGGAAGCCAAAGGAGACCCTCATGGGATTGTCCTGAGCCATCTCTCCCCTCTGGCCTCCGGCAGATGTTCCGGCCCACCAGACGTTTGTGACCCAAAGCTGGAAGAGGAAATTCGGAGGGATTCCGCTTGCCGCCTGATCACAGACCCAACAGGTATGGATTCAGAAGTGTCATGGTGGGACCGAATGGCTCCCGAGTGGAGCTGCTGCCTCTCTCGTTGTGAGCTCGCGCTGCCCTCCAAAGTGCAAGCTGGGCGTCTTAAGATGAAAGGGCAGAGAGGGGTTTGATTTGCAAGGCAGCACACTAGGCAGGCCCCTTGACCAGGCAAATGCTCGGGGGCAGAAGCTTCGTAATGGGTGCCTCCCCCAGTTTAACGGGAGTCCAGGCCGAGACAAAGGCACACGTGAGGGGCTTTGACTGGGAAGACCCCCTATGTCTGCTTGCACCAGGCCCTGCCAGGCTCCTGCCTTTGTCTCTTCAGCATAAGGGATGCCCCCCGCCCCCCAGGGGGCCTGTGCCCATGCTGACTCCTTCCCCCTTTTCCCAGGGCCCTTCAGGCAGTGCCATGCTGTGGTGGACCCAACCCATTTCCTGGACAACTGCATTTATGACGTCTGCCTCACCCAAGGACAGCAGACCTCCGTGTGCCACGGGCTGCAAACCTACGCTGCCTCCTGCGCCAACGCTGGGCTGTGCGTGGAATGGCGGAACTCCACCCTCTGTCGTAAGTGCTGCGCTTGGGAACTGGGGGGAGGGGAGCCTTGGTAGGGGGGCGTCAGAGGAGACCTGGGACCGGCTCAGGAGACCCAAAGGAGGAGATTTGGACAGTCAAGTGGCTTTGAGGGAAGCAGTCACCTTCCTTCCTTCCTTCCTTCCTTCCGTCCTTCCTTCCTTCCTTCCTTCCGTTCTCTTTCTTTCTTTCTTTTTTCTTCCTTTCCTTTCTTTCCATTTCTCTTCCTCCCTTCCATTCTTCCTTCATGTCCTTTCCTTCCTTCCTTTCTTTTTCTTCTTTCCTTCTTTCCTTTTCTTTTCTTCCTTCCTTTCTTCTTTCCACCATTCTACTATTCTTTCATGTCATCTCCTCCCTCCCTTCCTTCCTCCCTTCCCTCCCTCCTTCCTTTTATGTCCTCTCCTTCCTTCCTTCCTTCCCTTCTTCCCTTCCTTCCTTCCTTCCGTCCACCCATCCATCCATCCACAGAATGGATCATTTATTTATTTATATCTTGTAGCACATTAGATGGTGAAGAAAACGCAAGCATGCATGGAAAACCAGCAGGAGTTTTGAGTGTAGAAGACCCCCCTGGTTGTAGGGTTCCGCCCCCACCCCCACCCGAGAGACAAACTGGCTATTGTCCTGGAATCGGGGGCTTCTGAAGTGAGAATCTGGGTGTGAGCCTCCATCCTGACCCTCACAGCCTCCAGGGCCTGGGCAGAACTTCTAGCACGTGACACCTGCCCTTGCGCCCGGCGTCTCTCCCTGGGTGTCAGCAACGTGTTCATAGCCCACTCCCAACTGGGGGAATCTCCCCCAATGGCTTCATCTGAGCTGCTGAAGAGAAGGACTGAGTCTTGGGGCACCCCCAATGTCCCAACCTACCCCCTCTTATCACCTCCGACTGGGTGAAGCTGCTATCAGCTGTCAGTTTCCCCCTGGGTCCTTCTGGCTGTCCTTCCTCCTCTATATCTTTTCCTCCTCCTCCTCCTCCTCCTCCTCCTCCTCTTCTTCTTTTCCCCACTCTCTCCATTCTTCTTCTCCCGTTTCCTCCTCCCTTCTCCTCTTCATGGCTCGGGCAACAGGCAACCAACACCCTCCTGAATCACGTGGCCACCTTGACTGGAGCTGAGGCCTTTGGTGTGAAAATTTGTGTTGGTCTTCCCTTCCAGCCGTCTCCTGCCCTGTCAACAGCCACTACAGCGGCTGCGGGACTTCCTGCCCTTCCAGCTGTGTTAAGCCCCGAGGGCTCACCTCCTGCAGCCCCCTCCCCGTGGACGGATGCTTCTGCAACGAAGGCTTCGTCCTGAGCGGAGACACCTGCGTCCCGGAGACTGACTGCGGCTGCATGGATGACCAGAACAACTACTACCAGGTGGGTCTTTCCCCTCTGCAGTGGGAGGCTGGGAGAACACGGTCTGGCCTGGCGTGCCCCCTCTGCACTTCCTTCTGTACTGCAGAGCTTCACCAGAAAATGCGAAGAAAAGGGGAAAGGAAGGGAAGGAAGAAAAGGAAGAGGAAAAAGGGGGAAAGAAAAGAAAGCATTGACTTCCAACTCTTTTTAGTGCAACGGAATAAGATAAGATGCGCCCTCAACTTTTGGCTTTTACATAACAATACATGCCAGCCGTTTCGAAAGCAACCAAGCTGTTTAATCAGCAAAACCCAAGATCAAACTTTCATTTGACATACGATTTAAAATAATTGTTTTACAAAATGGTGTACCATTGGTATCTCTCATTGGATAAACTTTAACTTTATGCCAAGAAAATGGATGCTTTGATTCCTACAATGGACGAATGGCTGCAAAAGCCGATGGACTTAGCAGAGATGGCTAAAGTGACTGCTTTGATTAAGGAAAAGGACACAATGTTCTTTCTACCTGGAAACCGCTTCTGGCCTTTGTGCTCGAGGGAGACCTAAAGCACAGAACTGCCCTTTCAGAACCAGTCTTCAGAAATGTGATATGCAAGACAGGTCCAGAGCTCAGGCAATCAAAGATGGAATCCAGGGAACAAGGAAAGCCAGGGGAGATTGGAGGGGCTGAACCAGTGGGGAGGGAGGACTGGGCTACAGCCATCAACATCCTAGAAGGGAGGGAGGGACGGCCATTCTCGGTGACTTTCTAACCTATGGTTTCCCCTCTTCTTCTTCTTGGCAGCTGGGGGAGAACTGGTTCATCGATGAGTCCTGCAAAAATCGATGCACCTGCGGGCACAACAATGCCATCACCTGCGTCCCATGGCAATGTGGCGTGCAGGAGAATTGTGCTGTTCAGGACGGAGTGCTGGGTTGCTACACCAAGGGTAAGCTCAGCCTGTCAGACGGGCGTATCTTTCATGACGGGCAGGATGGAGAATGAACAGAACTGCTGGCAAAATCAGCATGCCTGGCATTTCAAGGGCACCGAGGAGATCTTCTAATACAACAAAGCAATTCCTTAGAAACATCAAACAAAGGTGTGGTTTGGTCCTGACCACACAGACTTGGAACATTGAGAAGGGAAAACAAGAGAGATGAACTGAATAACAGAGTTGGGAGGGACCTTGGAGGTCTTCTAGTCCAACCCGCTGCTCAGCAGGAGACCGTGTACCATTTCAGACAAATGGTTGTCCAATCTCTTCTTAAAAGCCTCCAGTGATGGAGCAGCCACAACTTCTGGAGGGCAGCCGTTCTACTGGTTCATTGTTCTCACTCTTAGGAAGTTTCTCTTTATTTCCACATTGGTTGCGTCCATTGTTTCATCTCTTTGGAGAATAGGTTGCCTCCCTCTTTTTTCTGGCAGCCCCTCAAATAATGGAAGACTGCTATCATGTCACCCCTGGTCCTTCTTTTGTTTTGTTTTGATTTTTTCGAAAATATTTTTTATTTTTTAAAACAAACAAAACATTAAAACACAAACAGACAAACAAACAACAGAAATTTAGAAAAAGCCCCTCCCTCCTCTCTCACAATTACATAGAATGTGTCATTCAGTTACAGATCTCTTCTGCTTATAACAACATTTAATTGTCTAATTTATCATATTATCTAGCAGCTATACATCCTTACAACATGATCCTCTTATCATTTATTTATCAATGGCGTTTATCATTCCAAGAGATAGATAGATAGATAGATAGATAGATAGATAGATAGATAGATAGATAGAGATAGAGATAGAGATAGAGATAGAGATAGAGATAGAGATAGAGATAGAGATAGAGATAGAGATAGAGATAGATATATTCAGAATAACCAGTGAGTTAAAGCATTGGGTTCAGGGTTTCTCAATCCTCGCAACTTTAAATCTGTGGATTTCAACTCCCAGAATTCCCTAGCCAGCAAGCATATAAAGTGGGAGCTGAAGTCTACACATGTAGTTAGGATTAACATATAACTCCCACGTTAATGCTGGCTGAGGATTCTGGGAATTGAACTTGCCAAGGTTGAGAAGCATTAGGCCGGGTCAATCATGTCTACAACCAATGTCATACAACAGGGTATCAAACTCAATTTCATTGAGGGCTGCATCAGGGCTATGGTTGACCTTAGGGAGCCGGCTTGACCGTGGCCAGGGTAAGGGAGGCCAGCTCAATGTCATTCCTGTTGGGGGCGCCTGTAGTAGCCCAAGCGCTCTGACAGAGAAAATTGGCTCCCAAGCTCCATTTTCAGTTGCGGAGGCCTCCCACAACCCTCTAAACCCAGCAAAAACAGAGCTTGGGAGGACCCATTTGTGGCTCTCCATTTTCAGTGGCGGAGGCACCTCGAGCCAGTCCTTCGCTGATTCCAGGGTGGCCCCGTGGGGCAGATCTAAGCACCCCATGGGCCAAATCTCATGAGCCGAGGTGGCGCAGTGGTTAGACTGCAATACTGCAGGCTGCTTCAGCGGACCGCTAGCTGCAGTTCAGCAGTTCAAATCTCACCAGGCTCAAGGCTGACTCAGCCTTCCATCCTTCCGAGGTGGGTAAAATGAGGTCCCAGATTGTTAGGGGCAAGAGGCTGACTCTGTAAACTGCTTAGAGAGCACTATGAAGCGGTATATAAGTCTAAGTGCTGGTGCTAAATCTAAGCATTGTGCGGGCTAGATCTGGCCCCCTGGCCTTGAGTTTGACACCTAACCCTAACCCCAAAATTTTAACCTAAGACTGTCTACTATAGACTTCTCCTCATTCCTAAGAGGTCTGTAAGGGGCATGCATAAGAGCACCAGCATGCCTACCGTCCCTGTCCTAATGTTCCCTTTATTGTATTCATTTTATGTATTCAATCCATGCTTATACTTATATATTTTACCTAAAACGTACTTGACAAATAAATAAAAACCAACCAACAAACCCGTCCTACATGGATAAGATCTCCTCTCCTTTCTCCCTCCGCCACTGTTCGTTTGTGTTTCGGGTTTTTTTCCCCCCTTTCTCGTTTCATTCTGAAAAGTCCCATCGTTTCACGTAATGATGGGCCTTGTGTTAATTACACTATCAACAACTGACCTGAAATTCTGTTCCTGGCAATGAAAACAGCCTTGACTAAAGAGAAAGGCTTGCAGTATAAATGCCAAGTTTTCCCAGTTCTGACGCAAAAGGACACCACTGCTATTATGAAATTGCAGGGATCAGAGCGATGTCTTTAGGAGATAACCGGTTAATCCCAGTTTTCTGGCACATCGGAGCTCCTAGATCCAGTTAGAGATCCAAGCTGCAGTCACTTGTCAGCCCCTTCATTATCTGATATTCTCCACCCCTAATCAGGATGGGTTTAGCTGGAGCCATTAATACCACATCCACTTTGCTACTCAAAATAGATTTAGCAGCTTTGGAACTAAGCTCACACACATCCCCTCCCCTCCTCCCTCCCCCCTCCCCATTATACAGCCGGCCTTATTCAATGTGTGCATACATTGCTAGCAAAATGGATTAATAATCCCATTACTGGTCCAGATAAAGCTGGGGTGAGCGAGAAGGGTGGAAAAGGGGAGAAACAACAAACGAAACTATCACGTGTTTACAAATTCGCTGAAGTTGGGGGTAAAAATAAAGACACCGAAGATAAGTAAAGATTGGGTTTTGATCTCTTAAGTGGCCCCTTCTTCTCCCTGGGAAGGTAATTAGTTTTACAAAAGCCCAGAAAACTTGTTTATAACAAGGACACAACTTGTAGCTACTATCGTAGAGTTCATTTCCCACCACAGGAAAGAAGTGACAGACGAAAGGAAAAAGAACTTGCTTCTTGTTTTTCTTTCTTCCTTTTTCTTGTTTTTTTTTTCTTTTTTCCTTTTTTACACCCAGCAGGAGCATCTGGTTGCCTAGCAACCAGCCAAGGATGTTGGCTCAGCAGCCAAGAAGTTGGACTCCGATGCCAATGAAAGGGATGTTAGTCACAAGGCTAGAATTTGCGCTGTCAGTCCCGGGGAATTTTAAATGACCCATTTGAACTTGTTTCGCATATCATCAGCCGGTTTCTCTTTCAACTGCGTTTACGGAAAACAAATCACCGTTGACTACATTGATTTAATACTCTCACGCAGCGTTTTTCAAACTTGGTGACTTTAATAATAGGTGGATTCTCAGAATTCCCCCCCAGCCAGCATAGGATATGAGAGTTAGCACAGAGTTGTTGTTTTTTCAAACTTGGCAACTTTAAGACGGGTTGAACTTCAACCCCCGTGTTAAATGCCGGCTGGGGAATTCGGGGAGTTGAAGTCCACCTATCTTAGAGTTGCCAAGTTTGAAAAAACACCACCCTAACGAGGGGCGCGCTTCAAAAATTTTAGCAAGGGGTTCTCCGCCTGGTTGCTGGGTGGGCATGGCCTAGTGGGCCTCCTGTACTATTGGGGGGGGGGTGTTTGCCCTCCCCAGACTCCAGAGGCTTTCCTCAAGCCTCTGAGAAGGTGAAAATGGCCTTCCCAGGCTCCAGAGATTCTCCGGTAGGCCTGCTTTTTGCCCTCCCCGAGACTCCGTGCGTGCCCTGCACTTACCTGCATCCAAAACGGGCCGCGTGGGAGCTCCTGGGAGAGGAGGGGAGGGGTAGGGCTAGCCAGGAGTGAGATTTTGGGGGTTCTCCAAACTGCACAGAATCTTAGCTAAAGGTTCTCCCGAACTCCTGCGAACCCCCAGCATCCCATTCCTGACCCTAACCTATAATCGGCAGCCTACAAATTACAGTGGTGAGTTTTCATAATATGGTACATTCAACTCTTAGAATTTACATAATGTGTGAGCCATATTTGTGTGTACGCATCTTCGTATGAGAACATAGAAACGTGGAATGATAAATTTGGAAAGGGCCGTTAAGGGTACCTAGTTCAATTGTCTGCTGAGTATAAAACCCCCATGCACAGCATTTCAAACCAATGGCAGTTCTTCACACTCTTTGTGATGGGCAGTGCATTGCTTCTTTGAATAATTAGCTTTATTTGTCAAGCTGCTCTTTTCTGCCTGCAAATTTTCTGTAAATTAAATTAGAATTTGCTTTCCTGTAGCTTAAGTAATTACTCCACGCCCTTCAGAGTGGGATGATGGATGAAGGTCCAGGCTTCTTCTCAATGGGACTTCCTGTTAGGGTGAAATACCCAACCAATGTATTTGTTCCGTTAAAGGGTTAAATCTATAAGTTACATGTGACTTACCTTT
>JANHFM010002437.1:0-16737 GCA_032468115.1 Grayia smithii | reverse complement strand
ATGCACCAAGACAAATTCCTTGTGTGTCCAATCACACTTGGCCAATAAAGAATTCTATTCTATTCTATTCTAAATATTATTATTCATTTTGTGTAGACATTGTCTACTTATCCATTCTCTGGAAAAATGAAATAGATATTCTCTGATAATCCTTTCTTATACTTCAGTTGTGGCCAGCTTTTCAACCAGCCTTATGCCTCTAGGGCCCAGCCTTTCTAGAATTGCTCTTCTTCTCCTACAGTTAGAAATTATTGTAAACTTGATTGATACAGTCTTTTGAGGATTCACCTATTAAAGCTATTCTCTGGACAGTGAATCCACATAGTTTCTTTTTCTTTTGTAATCTCATTTGAGAAAGGAATGAATTTGGTGCTTAGCTCCAATGATTGCTAATTACTAAAATATTTTTATATAATTTTATTAAATATTAGAATTACAACAGTAAAAACTAATAGAAACTAAAGGAATAAAATTATAAAAAGAAAGAGTAGAAGGTGCAGAAAAGAAAGGAAAAAAATATAGTAAAAGAAAAGAAACAGAAAAATATATTTCCACCTACATCATAAGCATAAATAATTTAGTAAATTATCACCTTTTCTTAAATAACATTTAAGAAATAAATTATTTCTTAAATAATCTTTGCATATCCTATCTTTATCTATAAATCATAAAACAATCCTGATGTCAGTACCCTGATCAAATAAGCTAATGTTATATTCCTTCCTTTTACTTCTAACATTCTTAGTCTTTAGTCCCTTCAAATAATAACCTAGAACTTGATTTCTTTTCATATTTTTGTTGTCTCTTCTCACAAAACTATTCAAAACTTTAACAAACCTCTTCTGTAAATCCAGTATAGAATACTGTCTTAGTTTGCTGTTTGTATATCCCTTTTAATGATTAAGATATTAGCCCGTTTCTTTTGTATATCCAATAAATCAATTTTTTTCACATCATTCTTGTAACCTGTCATTTTTAAATCCATTTAGTTTCAATCCTGTTAGATAAAACATTTTTCTTGACATCTTTTAAACATAGTCTACATATTAATAGAGGACCCCTAAAATTAATTTCTGGGTCCAGTGTTCAAAAATGTCCTTCAATATATTAAAATACTTTGCTTCATTCTCTAACTGAAAATAAAATTTGAGGGTTCTCCTTTAGTTGTAATATTTACTTCCCTTTAATGTCCAATTTTTTAAAACCTTATTTTTTTTCCAAAAAAATTCAAATGGGAAGGATTCTTTATAATTAATTCCAAAATCTTATTTGAAGTTTATCTGGACCATTAGTTGTTTATAACTTTTTAAAATCAAAGTTTTAATCTATATTTAGACAAAAAAATAAGTTCTTAAACTTGTAGTTAAACTTTGTTATGCTAAGGATTGAAGAACATTCAATTGGAGCTATAAAACTTTTAATCCAATGACTTGTACAGCTGTAGAACAGTTGGAAAAGCAATTTCCAAAAATAATTAGAAAAGGAAGTATGCTAACTTACTGCTCTTTCAAAGACATTGATGTATTTTGAGCAAGATGGTTATTTCCTCTCACCAGTTGGAGATTGCTTTCTCTTTGTGAGGAGTAGCTGTCTGGAACACTTGATGATAATTTTGAATCCTCTCCTTGTCTGGAAAGGAATTATCAAATATTTAGTCTGCTTGATGTGCCTTTATTCCACCGCATTAATTAGCCCATAATAGAATACAGACCTGGAATTCACTAGTGGCCCCCTCTAAGCATTAACGAGGCCCAACCTTGCTTAGTACCAACATATTACCCAGCTAAGTGAAATGTAATTTCCTTATTGATATTACTTATAAATCTTAAATGATTGAACTTAATATGTTTACATGCACTAAATATTATAAATAAGCATCAGCTGATCTAAACCTGTATCCAAGTTTGTATATATATGTGTGTGTATATATATGTTTGGGTATCATATATATATCAGCCAGAGTGTCTATTTCCATAGTGGAAGACAGATTTTCTGAAAGGTAACATGAATTCAGCTGTTAGGCACCATGCATTCCAGTTTCATTGGAAATTCTTGTGGCCTGTTCAACAACCCTGATAGAGGTGGGGAGATGGGAGAAATTAAAGTTCATTCAATGTCTTGTTTATTGTATTTGATAAAATATTTATTAACAATTCCATCCAGACATTCTGGGTAACTCGCAAAGTCAAAGCAGCCAATAAAATAAAGCAAGAGGAATAAAAACAGCAGCCTGTCAGAACAGCTAAAAGGTAAAGCAAATAAACCAACTTAAAACCAGATGTAAACTTAATAATAAAAATAAACATACCAAATATAATAATAGCCCAGCAAATGTTATTTTCAATGCATTGCCTTAGCTGCTTTTCTGAATGCTAGCCAAGAGAGAGCCAGTGATAGGCCATTTCCTATCAATCGAATTAGGAAATAATCAAAATCATGTGTGGTATTCAAAGTAGGTTCTGATCAGTGATTAAGTGGGCAACATTCTCTTCATGGCTTGGTATCTAATTTATAGCTTTACTGCCATCTATTGGCCATTGTACAATTTCCTCCTGAAAACATGTTATTTGAGATAATTGATCTATTCATTTCTACAGCTATAGAATACACATCAGACATAAGTTGCTAAATGTAAGATGTAGTTGCCTTATTAGTCTCATATTAGCTGAAGCTTCTTGTCAGTATAAACAGCTGTTATACAAAGAAGATTAGAGGAACAATCTATGCAACAGTTGGAAACTTCATATTTGCTATAATTTTTTGGAAATCTGTAGTTGTTTGCAAATACAATTGATTTAGGACAGTGGGAAAAACAATGGATTCAAAGAGCAGGTATTTCCACTCATTGGAAAGATCACAAATATAACTGGAAATTTTTAGAAGTGTTGTTGGTATAGTTTCCAAATGCAATCTCCAAAGAACAATTTCAGATCTTCTCTCTATGCCACAAATATGTGTTGGTAATCTCGGTAATATAAAGTATGCGTGTAAGAAGATGTATTGGATATGTTCACCACCTTAAATTATTTGAAAAAAATAATAAAGCCAGGATTCAAATAAATAAACACATTATGGATATCTTTATTGTTGAAACACACTAATATTACATATTACTACAGATTTTCAAGAATAACACTTAAGAATTTACATGGAATAATATTTATGCAAATACCTTGACATTTTTCTTTATTATTTACCTAATTTATAAATGTTTCATTGGAAGCTTTTCTCATAATTATCCTTCAATACAGTAATACTTAGATTCTTAATATGACATAACAGTGACCCCTAGTGACAGCCTATAGAATTTATTAATACCTGGTAGAAATATCAGAAACATTTCTTTGTGCAAGAAGAAAGCTCCTGCTGAGCTCACCAGAATACAGTAGGTCCCATGTGTGGGATTACAAGGGTCACATGGAAAAAAATGTGTTAAATCCTAACCCTAAGCTACATTTCCAGGTAATTAAATTGGGCCTTAAATCTTTAAATTAGGAAATTTCATTGCATGGGACACAGAGATTGGCAATTTAATAAAAAGATATGTACTCACATGTGCAGAATTTATACAGCATTTACTTCCTGAAATCTCCACATAGATGTATATAGGACTTCTACCTAAACCATTAAGATTAATTGACAGTCATTGTAGAGACAGTATTAAAATATATAAAACATTGCTTAAGATTAGTTTATCAACCTATGGCTCCTGAAACCTATGGCTATCAGTTAATTTTTATCATAAATTAGTTACTACCATCAACATTCAATCTGAAAAATATTTTTCACTTAAAATAGACGTAACATTTTTTGAAAAAAATCTTTGACTGGATCGGAGTGAGGGACATTTGCTACTTCCTGCTTATTTTAAATTTCTATTGCTTGAATAGATGAAATCAAGGGAGTTGCCTTGCTGAAGCCTAAAGACTCATTTTGTGATAAAAAAAATATTTAGGTATTTTTTGTTCTTGTTCTCTCTTTAATCTAAGAAACAAAATTCTATTAGGATATTAAGTTACTAGTTCATTGGATTTTTTAAAAAGGATTATGTTCACAATCGTATTTGTTTCTGTGCTTTATTTAATTGACTCTTTCTTAGTAAATTTGTTATTCCTCTTTGAGATTTTGACTAGACTGCTTCACTAGATTGTAGAGCTGGCTGTATTCAATTCAGTTTATTGTACAGAAAATATAAATTCCATCAAACTCAGTGAAACCAATTCTGAGAATATGTGGCATAAAAATATATGCAAATAAATAGGTTTTGCAATGGAATACACTTTATTGCATGTATTGTGGATAACACTATACAATGAAACATTGTATCTAATAAGATTAAATTAGATTAGAATGCAAAAAGTAAGAACTGTTAGTGAATAGAAAGTTGGACGGTTTCTTTCTGCAACTTTCTCTTTTCCCAAAAAAGTCTGAGTAAAATAGAAAAGAATGTACAACTGTTAGTAATACTAAAATATGATAGCATTTTAAAATTATTTAGTATGGACAATTTCATTGTGTTTTTGAGAACAAATAGAACATTTTTTTCTATAGAGCAGAAGGAAGTGTTTCATTAGTTTGCAATAAAATAACCGTACAATATAATATGGACATAAAAATATAACACTAGCTATTAAATAGTGACAATCTTTATGTTCATTATGAACAGACTATACCTCCCTGGAAACATAGATATCATCAAGAACTTTTCTGAAAATAAATGTATGAAGATGAACATATTTGGTTTTTGTTTCGCCGTGTATAATTTTTCTAAACTGGGACACTTTTTCCAAAGGTGGGGGGAGGATCCCCACAATTCATTTGCTGCTCTCCAGCATTACCCTTCCATCCCTTAGAATGTTGGATCTTATAACTAACAATAGCTCTTTTGAACCAAAGGTATGGAATGTTGTTCTGTGGTTGAAGCTTATTTACTAGAGCTAGACTCTATAAACTAGATGAAAAACCCTTGGGGAAAAATTAAGTTGAATATGACTAATAAATGTAATAAATTGTTTAGAACAATTTATTGTAAACATCAATTGCTATTTTGTCCCATTTTGTATTTCGGGTACAAGAGATTAAAGTTACAAATTTATATCCCCCAACTGAGGAACAAGCTCCATTTTGTTCAATGAGACTTCTGAACAAGACTGCACTGTAAGACTTGTATGTCTAAACATATCCAACTAGGAAGTATTTTGAACACAATGGGACATATAGAATGCTGATATAAATGGGAGGTAACATGAATAATTGAGATTGCCACCTGATTATGTCCTTCTATTAGCACCTGTGAATAAATGAACAAGTTCAATGAATGACCTAAGTTTTCTGCACAAACTATTTTTGTTTTTAAAGCACTTTAGTTAAATAAAAATATTTGGTATAATATATGCTCTAATTTAAAGTTGGACTATCATAAATACTTATCTATGGAAAAACAATGAATCCTGGTCCAATTATTTTTAAATAAACGTGCATAATAATATGATTGTTCTGTAAAGCTATAATCCTGTGCATACCTGTTTAATAATTAGTGACATTAAATTCAATGGCCCTTAAACAGTAAAATTTAAGTCTTTCATGTTTATTATCATTTCTAACTTCTGGGTGAGTTGAGTGGCATACCTCTAATAAATAAATAAATAAACAAACAAATAAAGCAACATATTAGAGCTTATTTGTTCAATTCTTGATTTGCATTGCCTTCCTTGCTTGCTGCTTAGACTCTACATCTCAACAAACTGGTCAGAGCATTGTGCAGGGCCCCAAAACTTAGAAACCACAACCAAACCATGCATAATTAGACAACAAATGCTGCGATTTTGTTGCAATTGCAATTGGTAAATCAAAATAATAAACCATGGATATGGTCAGTTTACTGCCTTAAAATAAGCCATAGTTTGTTCTGTGACCTTATAATCATGCCCAGCCAGATTTCATTCTGCTTAGCAGATATTTGAACTTATAAGAAAGGGGCTGCCACCATGTCAGATTTGAAGAACATCCTCAAAGCGTATTCTTAAGCCTTTCCTTGAATGAGATATCATCCTTCAGGTCTAAATTTAATTGTATACTAGGGCTGGACGTTTTAACTAATGGAGTTTGGAAGTTTCATTATTTTTTCTTATATTTTCATTTAAAATGTTTTAGTTTTATTGACATTTTATTGTTGTATTTTCACTATGCACGATTTAATTACCAGAAGTCGCCTGGGGAAGATAATATATCTTTGTGGTTATTTCCTTTCCCACTTGATAGTGCTGTTGCTGAAGCTGAAGCCATTGAACCGCTAATTAGTGTCCTGAGCTGTAAAAGAGATGGTGCCATGGCTAGTGCTGCCTCTGTTCTCACAAACTTAGCCATGCAGGAGCCATTACGTCTCACCATCCAAAGCCATGGTTTTATGACTGCCATTGTAGAACCACTGAATTCCACTAACAGCATTGTGCAGAGCAGAGCAGCTCTTGCTGTGGCTGCTATGGGCTGTGATACTGAGGCCAGAACTGAGGTAAGGTACATGTCTATTCTTCTATATTAGGAAAAACAAATCCTGGCATTTTTCATATCACACACCTTTCTTAGATCAGCATATTTTGCTGTATTTCTAGGTAAAGGTCAAAGTTTTGGTTCTCTAATATTGGATCTCTAATACTTGGTTGTGTAAAATTGTCAGTTTCAATAAACAATTTGCAATGCTTATGTTCATGTTAGGGCTTCTCAGCCAGATTTGAAAAATTTCAAATGACTAGCAGGTTAGAAATTGAACTGTGAAACAAAAAAAGATCTAAGTAAGGTCAGCTTTCGTTTAGCTATACAGTATATATAAATCCTATGGAGAAATTTTAACCTTGTTATACTGCATGGTAAAAAAAAATGACGAGTGTAATCAACACAAACCACATAATTATTTTGTTTTAAAGTTCATATTTTCTATATAAAAAAATACCCAGACACCAGACTTTCCATTTACAATTGTGATAAAACCATAGGACTGTGGAAAGCATTTTGAAGGTGCACTTTGTAAAGCTTATTGTACAACAAACAATTTTTGGTTGGCTGCTTCAGTTGGAAGTCTGAGGGCTGTTTCAAAGCTATTCTCCAGCTATCTATTCATGTCTGTGGAAGCAAAGATAGTACTTCTAACTGGGATTGCCAGCAATGCAAACCAGCTACAAACATGGCTGCTTTAATATTTTGAAGAGGGATGTTTTTCCCCACACGACCTCCTTTGCAAAACACCCTCTTTGAATGCTTTGAACAGCCCTATCAAGTAATATAAGGAAAAACCTTACTCTGAAATTCAGTGCTACTAGTCAGTTTAAGGCTATTTGCATATATATATATTTGGCCTCAGGGATTGGCAACAGGGCAACTTTGTTAGCCCTCCAAACACAATTAAAAAATTTTAAATTTAAATTTGGTCAACATTGCTATGTTCTAGTTGATACATTTATCCATCTGCTTGTCAACAAGCATGCAAATTTGTTATTACAAATTGTGTCTAAATAATTTGAAAAAGCTGCAATAACATTTCTTATTAGTGAATAGACCAGGTTTCAGATTTTAGGAAAGGTGCTATCTTACTGCAATATTTTCTTGCTAGATTTCCTTCCACAGGATAGCCAGTTACCTTTTTCTTTCTGATGTTACCCATTCACATGCTTCTCCCTCAAGGAAAAATGTTTCTGCACCACTTTTTTGAAAATTAAGAGCTACACCCATCAGTTCTTTCCTTGCTTGTTCAGAAATAGAAAGTGAATAGGAATCAGTAAGGGAGAGCAATCGCAGGAAGTAGGAAAGTCCGGTAATTAGCAGATTCAGCAGTTGCCAACATTCCAGCCATTTTGTTGATTTACAGGTAGGGTAGTGACTACCTTGGGCAGTGAGTCAGTGAGTCAGTTCATAGATACTATGGTGATAAAAAAGTAACATTATGACCTATGTGGGCAAAACAAAGGAAAGCTGCATCAAGATAATAAACTCAGTCAGTTTCACTTGGTGACTGTTTTGCTTAATGAAGTAAAATTGCCAATCTCAATTGTGGTTGAGACTAAATAATTTTATAACATTCAGTCTCATTAATACGTACTTCAAACCTATCTTGGTCCTTGTGGAAAAAGTCAAGTCCTTCTTTTTCTCTTTAGAGGATTTACCTTACCTTGGCTAGAAAGGAAATCTCTAGTGCTATTTCACTATAAGTATAGCCTTAATGATTCAGTCCTAATTAAGTATTCTTGGCAGCAATTTTGCTCCTTAGATTGAGTGCAGCCCTTGCCAATTTATTTATATATAACAAGCCTGTCCTATCGTGCCAGCAGGAGGCCTGCTGGGTATCTTGTCAGTCAAGGAACTCTAACAGGATTTAGGTAAAGAACTTTTTCTGGTGTAGCACCAATCCTCTGGAATATCCAGTCCCCCAGGATGAATTTTGCCCTCCCCCCTTCCTTTCTTGTAAAGAGCCTGAAGACATGGCTCTGCTGACTGGCCTGGGGACCCAGAAAGGGAGCACATCACTGGAGATGGCTCCTGGACTAATTAGCTGATCCCATCTCTCCCCTGCACTTCCTGCTCCCTCTCCACCCATCTCCTTTTAATTTCATATTATTGCACTTCCATTGTTTATTTTTTTCTTTGCTATTGTTATATTTACATTTTTATCATTTTCATTAATTTTATTGTTTTGTTATTGCTGTGGGGCTGAGTAGCCAGAGTAGTCCCACAGCAAGATGGACAGCAAATAAATTTAACAAACAAACGTCTTTCAGTTACGAAATTCTGGTGGACTTGAACCTCTTGTTAAACTTCTGCATTCTAAGAATGATGAAGTCCGAAGAAATGCTTGTTGGGCTGTTATGGTTTGTGCAAGTGATGAATTAACAGCAGCTGAAATGACCAGGCTGGGGTGAGTTGAGATGCCAGAATTGAAGTGTTGATGGTTGTGGGATGAGATCCTTGTTTTAATGTTGACTTATATCCATTTTGTGTTCATGTTGTATTATATTGTATCCATATTTAGGGAGTTAGCAGGCACAACATGTTGCATCAGATATTGCATTTCATCACCCATCCCACAACAATCACACCTTCATTTTTGCCACAGTCCCTTTTCTGAAAGAAGCCTTATGATAGTTTTGTGCCCAAGGGTGTGTTTTTAATAATATAAAGTATATTTTTTATTTTAAAAAAATATTAATTTGTTATTGTTTATTATAACTATATTTTATGCTGCCTTTTTGCATCTTTACTCCAGTCATGTTGGCCTTTGAATTTTTGTATTTTTAGATTTTGTATTTCATGTTTTATTATAGGATAATGGGATTACACTTGTTGATAATCCCGAATCCTCTCCTTGCCTGGAAAGGAATTGTCAAATAATCAGTTTGCTTTATGGACCTTTATTCCACTGCAGATAATGGTAAAAAGGGATTAGTTATGTATTAGGCGTACACATAGATCATAAACAGAACCAGGGAGCTTGCCTTGCTTCCAGTTGGTATCCCCAATAAAATATTTTCAAATATCCTGAGATTTCATGCAAATCTAATGAGAACTTTTGGAATATGAGCAAAATTTTGATATTTTATACAAGACTGCTGGTTTTTTGATTTTGCTACCTTTTGACTACTTTTACCATCATGTAAATTTACTCTTGTCCTGTCTGTTTTATTTTGTGAGCATGGTCTCCAGAGAACTAGAGAAGGTTGGTCGATACAGTTGTGAAATCAGATATATTTCAGTACTATAAATTGTTTGTAAAAGATTACAGTATAATAGGAGAAATATTGTAATGAATTGGAACAATGTTTTTGGTAATTCTCTTATTTTGTTTCTTCGCTAAAGTGCTTTAGATATTCTTGATGAAATTAATCTCTCTATTGGTCGCAAAAATAACTTCAGTGAAGCAGCATTGGAAAAGATACTTGATCACAATCTTCCACAAAAATACAGTCAAATGGGGTTTTTAGCATCAACTAACATAATTTTAGATGGATTCTATGACTATGGGCAGGTAAACTTGCTTTAAGTATACATTAAGAGTCTTTATAGAACTGCTGCATATCAAACAAAGATCATTAGTTAACATCACCAGTAGGAGATCATAGCAAGGAAAGACTTCACATTTATGAAAGTGCATTGCACTTTACTTCCCACCATCTGGATCATGTGAGGATAAATGCTAAACTGTCATTTATTATCAAGTATAAATAGGACTGAGGTCTTACTATAAGTATAGATAGAAAGAAACTTTTTAATACTTTACTTTGTTACACTTTTCTCAGTTGGATTTTTAAAAATATTAATGTATATGTTACTTTATTTTTTAAAGATTAAAAAACTTCAGAAATAATTTTATTACTATTGTTTATTTCACCATTCGATCATATAATATGGCATTTTTATATTTTTGCTCAAAGATGAACATGAGTTTGAATCCATACTCTCATCAGTGTATACTTTATTGCTGATGTTTATAAAAATACTAATTTTGTAACATGTCTAAAAGAAGAAAAGATCATTCAAAACAGGAACAATAGTAAAATAATATTTTAACAAGGTTCTTTTAATAGTTTAATGCTATTCATGCAAATAATTCAAATTAAAAAGTACAAAAACAGTTTAATACTGTAATATCGGTTTTATTATGATGTACAATAATAAAATTTGCCATTTAAAAGAAACTTAAAAACTAGCTTCAATAGATATTTGTTATGTAAAACTTTGTGATTTAAAACAACACTTTGTCAGATGCCAAATAAACCAATAATAAACATGTTTGTTTTCTTGTTTCTTTAATAAACTAGAGTTTACTTTAAATCCAAAATCTTAGTTTGTATGTAACTGTAAATCTTCATAGGCTAAAATGAAGCTAATTTTGTTTCAGGCATTTTATTCATGAACATTATTCCTATGTGCTTAACACTAAATTAATATTAATACTACTAATATAGTATTAGCAAGAGTTCCCAATAACTTTTGTAAACTTTCTAAAGATGGCAGACAATTTATATCATATACCTTATTGAAATTTCCTTATAGGTGAAACCTGGTGAAAAACTATTGTCCCTGGAGGAACTCTGTGCTCAGGAGCTTAATGATCATCGTGCTATAATTTTAATAAATGCTAAATTATCAGAACTGTGAGTCTACTAATAAGATTATTATAGAGACTTTAATAATTGACTTCATCGGAAGCCAACCTATTCAATTCTCCAAGGTTTCAAGCAAAGGTTTTTCATTGTTCATGAAATATCCTAGAATGTCTTGCTCTAAATAACCTTCTCTTTCCACTAAGAAATGTACATTTCTGTATTTATTCCTTATTTTAAAGGCAGTATTTATAGTAAGTAATATTAATCTTATAACATCTCTTTTAGATGATGGGTGGAGAACTAATGACAGTTCACACAAGAAATTTTATAGCTCAGGGGTGTCAAACCCATGAGGACAAGTTGTTGACATGTGATGTATCACAATTTTCCTCCTCTTTTGCTAAGACGGGGGTGGGCATGGCTAGTGTGTAATGCATCTGGCCAGAAGGCCACAAGTTTGACACCCCTATTATAGCTGATCAGCAAGTTAACCCTGCTCAAAGCTATTCCAATAAGCCATTAAAAAGCAGAGTTCCATTAACACCAAGTTTTTAATACTTTTCATAAACATAAAGTTTCGAGATTCAGCTTTTTAAAATATGCATTAATATTAATCTAACCATGGTGGTGCAGTGGTTTGAATGCAGTATTGCAGGCTAATTCTGCTGACTGCTGGCTGCCACCAGCTCAAGGTTGACTCAGCCTTCCATCCTTACGAGGTCAGTAAAATGAGGACCCAGATTGTTGGGGAAAATATGTGGATGCTTAGAGACAGCTGTAAAGCACTGTGAAGTAGTATATAAGTCTAAGTGATATTTAAAACAATCTTATCTTGTTAGGGGAAAATGATGCACTAACTGATTAAATCATCAGTATTCACATTTCCAGCTCTCTACACAGCTTATTAGTTTCAGTCAACACCAGCGTGTAAGGAGAATCATTTGTGTGACTGCCTTAAGAAATATCTTCTCAAATTTCATAAATTAAGTTGAAGCATCCATATCAACAGAAGGTAATACCCATGCAAAAATAGGATTTTAGTATAAACAAAAAAGTAGAAGTGATAGATCGAAACTGAGCACACACAAAAACATACATATATAGGGAGAAATTGTGTCTATGTACATAAAATGAAATAACAAATTATTTCTTAATCTCATATAAATTTTCCACTCTAAAATATAATTGTTACTTATTGCTCAGTCACAACTTCCATAACTAAGGTGCTATATTTAATACCTATAGAAACAACCTCTTTGAATTTTCTTAGGCTAAACTCAGCACCACTGAAAAAGAATTAAATGTTCAGATGTTTTATTCTGTGTAATATGCAGAATAAATGTCTGATATGATAACATCCTTTCTGTTTCAGTGAACACCAAGCAATTTCCATAACAATCGAGGAAAAGCCACAAGAGACCACAGCCTCTCGAATTGGGGTGTCTGCCAGCAATATCAGGAAATCTAGCAGAAATAAGTATTTAAATTTTTGTAATTACTCTTTTTTCTTTCATGAATTGTAGGTTTAAGAATGTATAAATTAGATTTCTTTTTAGAAAAATCAAACCACTTCCTTTATCAGAGTTTGAAATAAGAATGATGATCTAAAATAAGAAAGCTATTCAAGTTTCTGTGAAATATAGTTTCTTCTCAAATTTAAAAATCTCTTGGCACAATTTAGACACCAATTTATTAGTCTCATTCATACCTATCCATCATCGTGGCATCAGGAATAAGCTATTTTGCCAAGCTGATTAAGACAAATTCCATTATGATACTAAATTCCTGCATGAAATTCCTTTTGAGGCTTTAAGTAATTAATAAACAAGTTTATGGAATATTTTCTATTTGTTCTGACTTTATCTGGCAAGATGGTGATTTCTACTAAAAGCTACATCTAGGTAGTCCTTGATTTACTACCACAATTGAACCCAAAATTTCCATTGCTAAGAAAGACAGTTGTTAAGTGACTTTGTCCCATTTTACAACCTTTACAACCTTTCTTGCCACAGTTGTTAAGTGAATCATTGCAATTAATAACATTTTTAAAAAAGTGAATCTGGCTTCCTCATTGATTTTGTTTGTCAAAAGGTAGCAAAGGGTGATCAGATGATGCCAGAACACTGCAACTGTCATAAATACATGCTGGTTGCCAACCATCCAAATTTTGGTCATGTGACCAAGGGGATGCTTCAATCATTATAAATTTGAAAAATGGTCTTCAGTGCCATTGTAACTTTTGGTCACTAAATTAATAATTGTAGGCCAAGGACTACCTGTATTATATTGTATTCTGTGTCCAGAAAATAACTGAAAACATTAACACTAGTAAATTTTCCAGACTCCAAAAATGTGTTATCATCTACATATAGAAGCTGGAAAATGCATTAATTCATAAATGGTACTAAACAGAGGAAACCTTGGTGGTAATCAAAGCATACATGGGGACTACCAATTAACATCATATTTTACATATTTTATTTAGCAACTAAGGTCAATATTATACAACATTAACACCAATGGATTCTTGATCCTGCAGCTCCCCCTACTTTGATTTCAACTACAATCAAAATAGCCCTTGTGTCTTTTGTGCTGTATAATCATTTAAGACCCTTACAAAACATGATTTATATATAATAATATAAATATGCTAAAAGCATATATGTAACTTTATCAATAGTCACATATATTTCCTGATTCAAACTTGGAATGAAATGCATTTACCATTGTGTATATCTCTACACATAGGCACCCAATAATTTGCATATGTATATTTTATTACTGCATCTTTAGTGAATGGCTGGTGTTTTTTTTTGCCTCTATAAGGCTAGCTTGGTATCGTATAGTACAGTAGATAGCTTTTTAATAATTGCCCAAAAGATTAAATGGATTGGATCCAAACTAGATTGCTATACTCAGTCCTACCCTCCCACCCCCCCAAGAAAATACCCTATCTGATTCAGTGGGTCTTTATGGATATTTATCTTAAGAGGACTCAACAAAAATAACGTCAATTTTTTTTAATGTGATCAAAAGTCAACTAACTTATTTTGATACAATTGGTGTAATTAAGGATATATTCTTTGCTACTGCTTTTGCTAAAAAAGAAAAAAGAAACTAGGGCTGTTGTGAACACAGAGGACAGAATAGCATGTAGTATCTATTTATTACTGTATACTCTGAATATAATAGAATAGCCTTTCTGCCCCTGAACTTTTTCTCTGAAAGCATCCTTCTGTATCTCATACACAGCAGTTCATGTGACACAATTGTCTGGATAAGATGATTAGGAAAGATCCGAGTTCCCGTCCTCCCCCCCCAACCCACAAATGGGAGAATAATTTGTGTTCTGTCAAAGCACTATTGTGGAGCTATATCCACCTCTCTCAAGGATAGTTGCACCATGGATCCTTTGGGGGTGATGTATGTTTCCTCCATCAGCCATATTTGAAAATGCATTTTTTTAAATTTCAGTCTAGAAGACAGTGGGAATGTACATATTGCATGAAGCCATGGTTTATATTTAATAAATGTTGACTACTCAATTGCATCTGTTGAATTCTCCATTGGCTTCCATAATGGTGCTACTTCAAAAAAAAACAACAGAAATGTGCCTTAAAAGCAGCTATTTTTAAGGTGCCTACTGATTGTAAATATGACTGAATTGACTTAAATAATTTTAAAATTAATTGCTTAGTCAAGTAGTAATAAAACATAGAAGCAAGCAAAAGAATTAAATTAATATGGAATATAAGTTTTTAATACTGTATCCTTGGAATGCAAGGAAAGGATTCTTCAACAGAAAATTATTTTGCCTATTGATTTTGCTTGGAAGCCCCCCAAGGATTCTTAATAATGCTTCCCTTCTCCTCTCAGTTCGTTAAGAATTCCTATGCCTTACAGAAATGAAGAGATATTGGCAATTATTTTGTAATTTTGATAGTTCATTGGATGAAAAACCAGACTCACCAGGACGGTCTTCTTCAATCAGTAAAGGAGGCTCTAGAGAGAAAGGATCAAGGTATTGGTATTCTTGTTTCAAGCTTGAGGGCAAAGAGTTTGGCCCAAGGGCCTACATTTTAAAAATAAATTCAAGGAAGCAAAGTTGATTAGCATAGTATTGCTTTCCACTACCAAATATAACATATAATTCTCTTTGTAGCCTGGCAGTTATCTTTTGTACGTCACAACTCTGCCTTTTCTTCTATCAATATGAAACTCTTTTCTACTTAAATAGATAACTGAACTTAGAGAATAGTATTATTATAGCAAATAGCCCATCCATGTTAGTCAGACTGAGCTTCAGCCAATACTTTTTTCTTATATTTCCTTGTGCATTCATCATGTCACAGGATGTAATTGAAATGTTCCACTTCTGAATATTCTCAGAGCCTTTTTGGATACTGAAAAATTACTAAATTTACTAAATTATATGTGACCAAAACAATCTAGCCTGGAAAAATAGCATTCATCTGGGTCCATTCTCCTTATATTACTCTTATAATCTGATTTTTCTTCAGATCATATACATTTTTTAATATTACTCTTTTTTTTCAAGTCTCAAATTGTTTAGGAATAGTGCTGAGAATTCAGACCCTTTGTTAAGTGCTTAAATGTTTAACATTTTAAAATGACTGCAAGGCACCTAAATAAAATCAACGCCATGGTAATGTGTGTATGGCAATTTCTGATGATTCAATTCAGTTAAACCTAGCAATTCCAAACCACACAGAAATATGTGCGGCTATTAATTGTTTCAAACTGTTTTAAGTGGGTAACTGTAACATATTTTTACGATGCCAATCTAATTCACTTAGTGTATAGTAGACTGGTGGTCTTGTATTTCTGGCAGTTTATTAGTAGCCATGCAGGTAAAATCTCTCAGGGTAACACTAAGAAAAGCACAGATAAAACATACTAAAATAACTTGCATTTGAAAGTTCAGTACAGATGTGACTAAAATATTACAGAGATAATGCTGTTGAAAAACACAGAATAGTTTAACAAAAGAAAATTAAAAGGTCTAAATTAATGTTCAAAAATTCATATTTGTTAGTGAGAAAATAATAGAATAAGAATTAGGCAGACTTTTTTAGAAGGATGTTTTGTGGCTATAAGGTAACTGCTGAAAAGATCCATTTCTGAGTTGCCATTAGTCATAATTTCAGAATAAGGTTGCAAATTATGACCTTGGGCCTTGGGTATGATATATGGTAAGAAGCACTTTTTCAGTCGCCTTCAGACCTATATTGCATATCCAGGATGGGCATAGATAGAAATTGATCATGTGCTCATGATTTTAGAGTAACTTGCTTTCTTTTGATTCATTGAATAAGCTTTATTGATTCTCTCATTTTTGCATTTATAGTTTTGTTTGCTGCTTTTTTGTGCGCATGCTTGCTTGCTTTTTCCTGTCTTTTCAGATTTTTAAAGAAAAGGTTCTTTCTATTCACTAGAGCTTTATTGTCCTTAAATGACTGGATTTATGCAAGTTCCAGTTCCACCATTACCATAAAACCTTTATAGAGGTAACCACTTAAGGCAGTGGTTCTCAACCTGCCGCAACCTGCCGCAACCCTTTAATACAGTTCCTCATGTTGTGGTGACCCCCAACCATAAAATTATTTTCGTTGCTACTTCATAA
>JANHFM010002432.1:38147-49670 GCA_032468115.1 Grayia smithii | reverse complement strand
ATGCAGATTTTAGCCAATATACAGGTGTGAAGATGTTTTCTTTTCCAGCTGCCTTGAGAAACCGGATAAGGACGTGTCCCCATCATTATCTCCCCTTATCCTTTAAAGTGAAACAGTCCACATGGTCATCATAAACATTCCCCAAAGTTGAGAGGATCTCAGGTCGCTTTGGCGCCAGGATATAAGTTTTAAAATAACTGCTGACACAGGCAATTCTTGGTATGAGCCAAGAAACTATCAGGAAGTATTGGCACTACCCAAAGTTGAACAAATGAAGTGGAAAGATGCCATGGACAAAGAAATCCATGAATGAACATGAAGTATTGACATCTATGACTTTGCCACAAGGTTACAAAACTGTAGGATGTAAATGGGTATACAAAAGGAAAGTATTACCCAACAATGAAGTCCAATATAAGGCAAGATTAGTGGCACAAGGTTTTTTGCAAAATAAAAACATGCACTATGATGATGTGTTCACCAATGGTAAAAAGTGAAACTATAAGGTTGGCACTAGCATTGCAGCGGCACATGGCCATAAAATTTGGCACTTTGATTGAACCACAACATTCCTCAATGCAGAATTAGAGGAAGAAATTTACATGGTTCAAGAATCAGGGTATGAAAGGCCTGAAACTGTGTATAAACTGAGCAAGGCCATTTATGGGCTGAAGCAATCAGCCAGAAACTGGATCATCTGTTTAGATATGGCATTGAAGGGTCTTGTGTTCAAGAGTTGCAAGGCTTATGGTTGCATATATATGTTCTGACCTAGGCTTCCTAAGACAGTAAAAAGCACACAATTAGTCCCCAAACCCCTCTTTTTATTTCAACGGCTGTGAATTCTGTTCATTCCCAGCCTGTCTGCCACAGTGGAAGTCTGCCACAGTCCTTTGGGTTAAGGCTGATAAGCAGCCATCTTTATCTCCCTTGACACACTGCCAAAGACCTAATTGGCAATTAGCTTTGCAAAGCCACACGGAGCACAAAGTCAAAACGGAGCTTCAGAATTTAAACCAACCAGCATGAACAAAGTTGCTTCCTGCAAAGGCTCACATGCTTTTGCTCCTCCTTTATGTCTTATGGGAGGGGCCAATCATCTCCAAGCCTTACTCCTGAGAAGCCCCTTTTGTCTTAACTCTTCTTGCCTTCTGGCAGCTCTGCACATGCACACACTGGGAACATGTTCCTCTGCTTCACTGACGTTAGACTCTGGAGGTTCCGGAGTCAGCACATAACTCCCAGATGGCCCTGGCCCAATCTGTGCAATCAGAGCCCTTGTCTGAGCTTTCCCCAGACTCCAGGACTGGCTCATGTTCCTCCCCAGCCTTCTCACTGTCCAACTCTGCTGTCAGCTCTGCCGGCTGCCGGCAGACCACAACAATATACTGCGAGGTTACACAGTGGATATTGTCAGTTATTAGCATTTGTGGATGATCTTTGCTTCATTGCAAAAGATCTGATACAGGTGAAGGAATTTGCTAATCAGTTGGAGAAAAAGTTTGAATTGAAAAATTTGGGTGAAATACAAAACTATCTTGGTGTAGAGATACAAAAAACTGGGAAAGGTGGTTATGATGTCAGTTAAAGAAGGAAAATTGAATAGCTATTGGAGAGATACAACATGAAGGATTGTAATTCTGCTCCAACACCTATGAGCGCAACAGTTTGGGTGAAGACAAAAGTGAAGCCTATGATCAAGAGATATATCAGTCAGCAATAGGGAGCTTGTTATATCTGTCACAGTGGTCCAGACCAGACATAACTTGTGCAGTAAGCATCTTAAGTAGCTTTACTGCTGCACCAATGCAGTTGCATTGGATGGGTGTAAAAAGAATTCTCAGGTATTTGAAGGGAACTGTGAATTTAGGTCTTCAAATACAGGTCTCTGAAGATTTAAAGTTAAAATGTTATGTTGACAGTGATTATGCCAATGATGTGCAAACCAGAAAATCCAATTCTGGGATTGTGGTATTATTTGGAAGGGCTTTAATTGGATGAAAGTCCAGAAAACAAACTTCAGCCATTTCTACTGCGGAGGCAGAATTTATTGCTCTATCTCAGTGATGGCGAACCTTTTCAGCACCGTGCCGAAAAGGGAGCACGCACGCTTGTCTGGGTTGCAACCCAGAATAGGAGCTGTCCAGGGCGCATGCGTGCACCTGAAAATGATCTTCCAGTTTATGCCACGTGCATGTGTGTCGGCCAGCTAGCCTTCTAGGTTTCTGGCCCGCATGCATGCATGACGATCAGCTGGCCAGCGTGCATGATCACGCAGGAAAATGGAAGACCAGCTCTTCCAGTTTCTGGCACTGCTGCATGTACAAAAGCTAGATGATCAGAAACCTGAAAGAGGAACAGGTGATGCCACACATGCCAGGGGACATGGCTCCATATGCCACTTCAGGCATGTGTGCCATAGGTTCGCCATCCTGGCTCTTTCTGAAGTTCGTTCAGAAGTAACTTGGTGTGTACAGCTGTTAAAGGATTAAACATAGAAGTTAATGAAGTTGTAACAGTGTTTGAACATAATACTGTTTGCATTATAATGCAACGGGTGACAGAATGAAAAATAGAAGCAACTATGTGGACATTAAGTATTGTAATGTCAGAGAAACTATCAAAAGTAAACTAATTTGCTTGCTTCAGTGTTCTTCATAAGACAATCTAGCAGATGTAATGACCAAGCCATTGGGTGGAATGCACCATGGGAAGTATTAAATTATTTGGTTTTATGTCTATTCCACTCCTGAGGGAGGAATGTCAGTGTATAAAGAATTTATGAACTGGAATAGCCATGGCAATAAGCCAGCCAATGGGAACTGATTTTTGACTGAGACACAGGATTTTCTGTGAAAGCCATGAGAGCCGCCTTTAGTCTGGATGTGGCTTAGCTATTCTGTGTTGAGAGTTCATTCTTCTCTCTACCACGTTGCAAGAGATGCATGGGTATTGTTTGTATCATGTTTTTGTATTTTGTAGATAAAGAAGTTTTATCTATATTATGAATACTGTTCAATTCTTTGAATATGTGCTGGGTGATTCTCAAATAAACCAACAGGTTTGGGAAGTGAGCTGATGTGGTGAAGGCCCATGTGAACAAAAAGGGAGATTTGCTCTCCAGAATTACTGTGCTGCTGAGTGGAATTTTTACACCCGTCCTAGAATTCCAGATGGACGAAAATACCTGAAGATAAGCTTCACATGACATTATACAGGATGTGGATTGGACATTCAGCCTGGGTCCCTGGGGGGAGGATTTTGGGGAGACTTTCAACCTGTAGCTTTTGTGCCTTTTGAATCAGATCTTGCTTTGCTTTCACTGCTATCATTTCAAACTCAGTAAAAATACCTCATCTCTACCTCAGTGGAGTCAGGGGTTTTCTTTTTTGGGATTTGAATGGAGGCAGGCCTGACAGACATCTACTGGCATATGACAGACAGAAAATGGAAATTAAACACAATCTTGACCTGAGTCTGTATCTTATTCCATCAGATTTTATGCACTACAGACTTATAATAACAAATGGAGTAGTCTACAAGGTATGTTAAGAATGTTACTTTTCCGCCATAAAGTTGGACAGAAGGAGATTGTAAACATTGGAAATAAATTTCTTTCGACCACCTAGGAGGAGTTTGTCAAACATTTGTAACTGTTGGGAGATATTGTATTCCTGTTTGTCCTTAGCAAATTTGGTTTGGATTTGGGCATAAGACCACCAGTCAATATCAAATCCTCTAGTTTGAAGATCAGCTCTAGGTCTAAGTCTCCCATCTTCATCCAACAAGTCACCATAGGTCCAGTTTTTCCTTGTGTTATGAACAGTCGGGAGGGTCACCGCTTCCAGATGGGATACCCATTTAGGGATCTGGGTGTAAACTTGCTTCCTCACTGTTTCCCAAACCATTATCGGATTCCCTCTAATATAATGGGCAGTAAAATATTTGGATTGTTTGTCCTTCTGCGACCATAAAAAGGAATGCCATCCCCTTTGCAAATCATACCCTTCAATTGCCAAAATGCGCTTCCTTGAAAGGGTCTCCCAATCTTTAATCCAAACCAAGGAGGAGGCTTGGTAATAAAGCTCCCACATAGGGAGCCCCAAGCTGCCCCTTGTTTTATGCTCTTGCAACATTTTCCTTTTTATGCGAGGTTTTTTACCTTGCCAAATAAATTTGCCCAACATTATTTCCTAAAAAATTTTTTGTCCAGTCTTGCAGGAGCCGTTTGGAATAGAAAGATCCATTTAGGTAGGACATGGGCCTTTAATGCAGCAATTCTACCCAAAAGAGTGATCTGAATATGTCACCATCTGTTCAATTCATTTGCTGTATCTGTTAATAATTTTAAATAGTTAAGCTCCTTTATGGTGGAACACTTATTAGTCAGCCAGTCACCCAGATATTTTAGCTTTTTAACACAATTAATCCCCATAATATTTTGGAGCTGCTCTCTTTGGACATATGATAAATTTTTTGTTAACATTTTAGTTTTCCCCTTGTTAATTTTTAGTCCCGCTACCTCCCCATATTCGTCCAATTTTGCAAGTAATTTAAGTCCTGTAATCAGGGAGTCTTCTAATATGAAAACCAGGTCATCGGCAAAAGCTTGAGGTTTATATTCTTTCCCTCTAACTTTTAAGCCCTTAATTTCCGAGTCCTGCCTGATCATCCAAAGGAATGGTTTGAGTGTTAAAATAAAGAGCTGCAGTGAAAGAGGGCACCCCTGTCTGGTACCCTTATGAATCTATCTCCTCTGATATCAAGCCATTTAGCAATAACCTCGCTGACTGTTTAGCATAGATAGCTTGAACCGCCTTTGTAAATTGGGGACCAAAGTCCATAACTTCCAATTGTTGTGTTATAAAGTTCCAGTTGACTCTATCAAAGGCCTTTTGGACGTCCCAAAAAATCATTGCCATATGTTTATCCGGATACCTCTCATAGTATTCTAAGGTGTTCAATACTACTCTTAAATGATCTCTTAGATGCCTATGGGGTAAAAAGCCGTTTTGGTCTTGGTGGATAAATTAGGACAAGAACACCTGGAGTCTCTCAACTAGTACTATCGCAAAAATCTTATAATCCACGTTCAGGAGTGAGATTGGTCTATAGTTCTGGATCAACATTCTATCAGTATTGGATTTCAGGATCAAAGAAATATAGGCCTCCATCCAGGACTGGGGTATCCTTGAGTCTGTTAAAACCTCATTGAATAAATCTTTCATTTGTAGACTAAGTGAATGTCAAAATCCCATTGCAATCCCTCCCCAGGAAAGAAATACTCTCAACACCATGTTAAAGAGTAAAAGCTTTTACTGGAGAGAGTTAGAGAAAATGGTAGAAAGGAATTCCAAGACTGAGCAAAAAGGCGCGAAGCGTATATACTAAAAGCATCCCATTCCCCCTCCCACCAACCCCCCTTGATTTATGTCCCAATCTCTGGCAGCTCCAGGCATCAGGTGGTCATCCCCTGGGTCACACGTCATCAGGTTGGACTGTCTATCATCCGTAACTTTCGTTTCTCCTGTATTCTCACCTCCAGCTCATCATATCTCCCTATATCCCCCTCCCCCCGTTATTATGGCAGCCGATAGCTAGAAAAGCGAAAGTAAAGTACATGGGGAGGCTGACTGGTATGCACTTGAAGATGCTGACTTAGGCCAACACTTCTGGGCAGAAGCACTCATGTATTCAAATTATACCATAAATAGACTATGGTCTAGTTCCATCAATAAAACACCCTATGAAGCTCTCTATAACAGACAACCTTATCTCTCCCATTTGCATGTTTTTGGGGCCAAGGCAGACGTCCACATACCAAAACAGCTGAGAAAGAAAGGGAATAAAATTTCCAAAAAGGCGAGGTTTATAGGATATGAGGCTGGGACCAAGGGGTACCGCTTTGTGGACACAAGCCACCAAATAATATCCAGATCGGCGGAATTCTATGAATACAGCAACTAGTCCAGAATACATGCCAATGAAATCATAAAAGCATCCGACCAAGTACACCAATCAACAAACCAACATAGAACAAAATAGAGAATGGAAAAGTGATTATCACAACCTAGAAAATATAGAGATCACAGATACAGAAAGTGAACCAGAACCTAAACCCAAGAGACCCGCCAGACACAATAGAAATAAGAAACCAAGTAAATACCAAGACTACATCATGGCTATAGACACATCCAACACACCACAAAATTATAAGGACATATTAAAACTCTCTATAGGTGAACAGGAAAAATGGAAAGAAGCCATGGAGAAAGAAATGACTAGCCTCAATATCCTACAAGTCTATACCCCTAGTAAAGCCCCAGAAGATAAAAAGGTTATAGGAACAAGATGGGTTTTCAAAACCACTCGAAAACAATCAAGTCCTATATAAAGCTAGACTAGTAGCCCAAGGCTTCGCCCAGAGATATCCAGACGACTACACTGACACATACTCTCCCAAAGTTAGTGTAGAGAGCGTAAAAAGCGCATTAGTAATAGCCTCTTTATTGGGTCTGGACGTCTTCCAGTTTGACGTCCAGACAGCATACCTACATGCACCCCTGGACAAAAGCATTTTTATCAAAGCGCCACCCAGAGTCAGTGATGAGGGAAACGAAACGTGGCAACTACACAAAAGTCTATATGGCCTAAAACAATCTGGAAAAAAATGGTATGACTGCCTATCAGAGACTCTTAAGAAAATTAACTTCAAAGCCACATCCGCTGACAAATGTATATTTACAAGAAAAGATGGTGAATCCATAGAGATAGTACTCGTCTATGTTGACGATATTCTATATATAGGCAAACACCAGAATAAATGCAACACTTTCGCTTCGGACATAAACATTTTTCTCTCAAATCTCTAGGGAGAGTAGATAAATATTTAGGTGTCCAGATAATAAAAACTGAGGAGGGGTTCAGAATGATACAAAAGGAGAAAATCCAAGAACTATTAGAAAAATGTAATATGGCAGATGCAAACCCTACTGAAACCCTCATGCAAACAGACTTTTTAAAGCACACACACAAAGATGAGCAGTTCTTCAATGATAACCAACTTTATAGGTCAACAATAGGATCACTCCTATATATAGCAAATTGGACAAGACCCGATATTGCCTTGCCAGTCAATTTATTATCATGACATGTAAACCAACCTACGATATACCACTGGGAAGCTATAAAAAAGCTTCTCAGGTATCTAAAATTCAGCATCAATCTCTCCCTATGCTTGGAACCTGACAATAATCAGATGCCAAATCTCACATGTTACGCTGAGGCAGATTGGGCCGGAGATATCAAGACTAGAAAGAGCACTTCTGGTTACATACTCTTTCTAAATAATTGCCCCATCCATTGGTACTCAGGGAAACAGAAATTAGTCGCTACATCTACAACCGAGGCAGAATTTGTATGCCTGTCAAAAATTACCAATAACTTGATTTGGTTCAATGAACTATTATGCGAAGTATGGACTGAACCAAAATATCCCATTATTATACATGAGGATAACAGTGCCGCCATAGAAATTTCCAAGGCAGATGCCATTGGCCAGAGATCGAGGCATATCGATATAAAGTATAAGCACATCAGGCAAATGACTGAATTAGGATTTATAAAGGCCATACACTGCGACACCAAAGAGCAGATTGCCGGCTTGTTAACAAAACCGTTATCACACAAACAACACACTTACCTAACTGGAAGAATGGGACTAAAGGAAATAGTAGAAAGAGATACCAATACACAAATACATAATGAGTTAGGTATTTAGGTTTTGTTGAGGTAAAATACCTAACTAATGTGTGCATTCAATTAAAGGGTTAATGTTATGATCCACATGTGACTTACCTTTTGTGTTGAACTCCTCCCACTCTGTATAAGAACCTGTACCCAGGTTTCTCCCTCGCTTTTTGTCTGTACCTGCAAAGAAAGCAGAACAACATCAATGCCATGCAACCTGCTATAAAATAAATTGAACTATTTTATACATCACCTTGTATTACTGTTATTGGGCCTAGTCCTGGACCTCTACACAATCACTGGAAGTTTTAAAGAAGAGACTGGACAGCCACTTGTCTGGAATCATATAGGATTGAATCAGAAGACCTCCAAAGTCCTTTCAACTCTGAACACAGCAGAGCAGAGCAGAGCAGAGCAGAATAATAGAGTTGAAAGGGACCTTGGAGGTCTTCTAGTCCAACTCCCTTATCAGGCAGGAGACCCTATACAATTCCAGACAAGTGGCTGTCCAGTCTCTTCTTAAAAAGCTCCAGTGTTGGAGCATTCACAACTTCTGGAGGCAAGCCCTTTCACTGATCAATTGTTCTAAACTGCCAGGAAATGTTTTCTTAGTTTTAAGTTGCTTCTCTGTTATTCTGTTTTCAGAAATTCTGTTATTCTGAAAATCTGGTAAGATCTCATGCATGCATGAATGAAGCTTGTGGGAATTCAGCTGTACATGCACGCACACACACACACACACACACACACACACACAAACATACACAAATATAGACCAAATCCCAAACCCCTATGACTAAACCCTGCCTGGTAACTTTCATCTCTTTATCCCGAGGAAGAATATTTTTACTAGTTCCTTCCAGCCTTCAATATGTTTGAAGCCAGGGAACGTTTCTTCTACAAACTGCAAGCCGAATTAGCATGTCCTTTCCCTCTTTTGCTAACATTATGTAGCCACATCGCTCATTAATGGCTCCAGTTAAATTATTGTTCACAAAGCGCACTTTTTCCTCTCCTTCTTACCAGCAGGTTGTGGTCATCCTCAGCAGTTAGGAATTAAATACCTTTCAATTTTCTTCTTCGAGGTTTTAAAGGAAACACATCAATTAGCACATATCGCCGAAGGCAGCTTCGTTGCTCGACATCTGTTCTTTCATTATAGAGAACCCTGCAAAATGCATTATACATCATGAAATACATCATCTGCTAAAAGTTATGCTCAGGCACCCGAGACCAAAAGAAGTTCTCGTTGCATTTACAGAAATAAGCGCATGTTCACTCTGAGCCCACATGACTTATATAGTCTTTTTGAGAATATTTTTTTTTCGGTCGGGAGGAAAATGCCTCCTTTTCTTTTCTTTTTTCTTTTTGGAAAGCATTTTTGTTTGGTGAAGTACCAGGATGGTACATTAGTGAAGATGTACAACTGGCATTCAGATTAATGTCCGTGCCCAGTTTTACCTTCTCCACTTACTGTTTCAAAGGCCTATCATCTACGTCAGCTAGCTTGGTCAATAACTTATGCCCAACATGTAGCAGAGGCTTCACGCTTGCTCGTCTCAAAGTTCTGTCATATTTGTTGCTGGAAGGAAGATTAAACAGTATTTCAGTCCAAAAGTGATTATCTCCCGGCTCCTGAGGGAAACAGAGTTGGTCTCACATATGCTTCTGTCTTGAGTTGGCAAACAGCTCCAGCAACACTTTTCTTACTTGACAGCCATGGTAGATTAGATGAGGAGAAGATTCTCCTTTTCATGATCTCCTAAAAAAAAAGGTCACCAGATTCTACTCAACTCGTTCCATGTTTAACAGCAGGGTTTCCTTGAAATGTATGAACTGACTGCTTGCATTTTTAATCTTCAAGTTCATCATGTCTGATTAAGTGTGAAAATAGTTCACTCTAGAAAAAGTGCAGAGGAGATGAACCAGGATGATTAGGGGACTGGAGGCTAAAACATATGAAGAAGAGTTGCAGGAACTGGGCCTGGCTAGTCTAGTGAAGAGAAGGACCAGGGGAGACAGGAGAGCAGTCTTCCAATATTTGAGGGGCTGCCACAGAGAGGAAGCAGGTCAAACTATTTTCCAAAGCACCTGAAGGCCAGACAAAGAACAATGGATGGAAACTGAACAAGGAGAGATTCAACCTAGAAATGAGGAGGAACTTTCTGACTGAGAACAATCAGCCAATGGAACAACTTGCCTTTGGAAGTTGTGGGAGCTTCATCACTTGAGACTTTCAAGAAAAAATTGGACTGCCATTTGTCAGAAATGATATAGGGTCTCCTGCTTGAGCAAGGGATTAGGTATAAACATAAACATGGTTATTAATACATGAAATGGATTCGAATAAAAGGGAACATTAGGACAGGGACGGTAGGCACGTTAGTGCGCTTATGCACACCCCTTGGACTAGATGACCTATAATACTATATAATATCAACTCTGTTAATACATTAACATCCACACTTGATCTTATGTGATTGAGAGCTATCATTCAAGCTAATTTAACTGGCAGCTTGGTGTATGTGCTGAGATAGCAATAGCACTTAGACTTCTATACCGCTTCATGGTGCTTTTATAGCCCTCTCTAAGTGGGTTACAAAGTCAGCCGATTTGCCCCCAACAAACAAGGTCCTGATTTTACTGACCTCGGAAGATTGGAAGGCTGAGTCAACCTTGAGCCTGGTGAGATTCGAACTGCCAAATTGTAGTCAGCCGGAAGTCAGCAGAAGTAGCCTGCAGTACTGCCCTCTAACCACTGCACCACCATGGCTTGAGATCCTTGATGATCACAGATACAGAGCAGAATAACAGAATTGGAAGGTCTTCTAGTTCAAACCCCACCCCCAGGCAGGAAACTCTATTATTCCCAACAAATGACTGTCCAGTCTCTTCTTTAAAAGCCTCCAGTAATGGGGCACCCACAACTTCTGAATGTAAATTGTTCCACCGGTTAATTGTTCTCACTATTAGGAAATTTTTCCTTTATTCTAGGTTGCTTCTCTCCTAGGTTACTTTCCATCCATTGCTTCTTGTCCTGCCCTCAAGGGCTTTGGAGAATAGGTTGACTCCCTCTCCTTTATGACATCCACTCAAATATTGGAAGACTGCTATCATGTCACTCCTGTCCTTCTTTTCATTAAACTAGACATATCCAATCCCTGCAACCGTTCTTCATATGTTTTAGCTTCCCTAATCATCTTTGTTGCTCTTCTCTACACTATTGCTAGAGTCTCAACATCTCCTTTATATTGCAGTGACCAAAATTGGATGCAGTAGTTCAAGTGTGATCTTATCACAGCATTAAAAAGTGGTATTGACACTTCATTTGATCTTGATTCTATCCCTCTGTTAATGCAGTCTAGGATTTCATTGGCTTTTTGGGTGCTGCCACACACTGTTGGCTCATATTTAAGTGATTGTCCACTAAGACTCCAAGATCCCTCTCACAGTTACTGCTATTGAGCCAGGTTTCACCTAATCCATATCTGTATATTTGGTTTTTCTTGCCTAAGTATAAAATGTTGAACAATCCAGGAAGAACAGTTGATGGGGAGAAATACAGACAGAAAAAAATTGAGAAAAACGTTAATAACTACAGAATCTCAGAGAAGGGCTTTGGGGGTGGAGCGGGGAGTAGTTAAATTTTTTATTCCACCAGCATTGCAATATTCTGACCAGACTTGGTCCCACCAAGGGACCTTGGTGGCGCATCTAATTAATGCTCTGGCTAAGTGCTTCAGCTTAGTTCCAGATGCCAGCAATTAGTGTTGG
>JANHFM010002431.1:3687-14225 GCA_032468115.1 Grayia smithii | reverse complement strand
TTGACTATCACTAAGTGTTGTATCTTTTTATTCTTGATGAATGTATTTTATTCTCCTTATGTACACTGAGAGCATATTCCTTGTGTGTCCAACCACACTTGGCCAATAAAGAATTCTATTCTATTACCCAAAACTACATAACATCATCAATGCTAGTATGGGGTGGGGCTTGCTCTTATTTTATATTCTAGTGGCTTTCTCTGTCAGTGTTGGTGGGAGTGGTCTTGGTGGTTATTGTTAGCTTGTTTGGCAGTTTCTTGATTAGGATATTGTTTGCTTCTTGATTATTAGTCTAATATTAATCTTGGTAATCTTGAATTAATTGAACCAGGAGGCAATTAGTTTTTCACACTGCCTCAATTTATGACCACAAATAAGCCCAAAATTTATGTAAAGTGAAAAATTTGTTAAGTGAGTTTTGCCTCATTTTATTACTTTTCTTGCCACATTTGTTAAATGAATCACTGCAGTTGTTAAATTAGTGATAAGGTTGTTAAGTGAAGCTGGTTTCTCCATTGACTTTGCTTGTCAAAAGGTCGCAAAAGGGAACCATATAACCCCTGGGACACTTGTGAATCAGTTGTCAAGCATCCAAATGTAAATTACATGGCCATGGGGATACTGCAGTAGTCATAAGTGAAAAATGGTCATAAGTCACTTTTTTCAGTGCCATTGTAACTTTGAACAGTCACTAAGCAAACTGTTGCAAGTTGAGGACTACCTGTATAAAAGGATGCAGAGTGTGTAACTGCAGACTGAGAACCATGGTGAATGCTTGACAAGAATAGGTTTGATAGAAAATAAAGATATATTTGTGCAGAAAGATGTTAACATGAAGCTAAAAGATCATCTTCATCTTCGTCAGATCTGGCAACAGACTGTGTATGAGCTACTGGAATTCTATTTTACTGTGATGGAGGTATATACTACTAAAATTGTCATCATGGCCTTTAACTAGGCGAAACAGTGTGTCATAGAATTTTGAACCGAAGTACCTAAAATGGACTAGTCCTCACATTACGAATGTAATGGAGCCTGCCCATTCCATTCATAACCTGAGGATTTGTGGGAGTGAATCTCGTACCTTCAATGGGATCACTCCCTCCCTTCACCCACGCATTCGCTAATTGAATATGAGGCTCGTTAAGAGCACATGAAATATTTCAGGGTGGGGAAGGCCATGGGGGGGCCTAGTGATGGAACAGATCACCTGCCTAAGACCACTCAAGGCCTCCCTGACCCACTGAAATACCTCATGCTCCCCACAATTTCTTTGCCCCCGCCCACCTGCTGCATCAGGTCATTTACATTCTGAAGATCTAGCAAGCACCCCTCTGTAGTTCCATTTGGGCCTCCGCGAGCCTCCCCTGGCCTGTTGCAGGCTGAAATGGAGCTTCTAGGGGGCGAATTTGCCTCATTGACATGCTGTTCAGGCCTCCCCAGTCTATTGCCGGCCAAAATGTAGAATCCAAGAGGCAAATCCGGCCCTCCAAGGCTCCGTTCGGCCCCAGCCTGTTGCATGCCAAAATGGAGCTTTGGAGCTTCTGAGGGGTGGATCTGGCCCTCGGAAGCTCCATTTTGGCCTGCAACACGCAGGGGGAGGCCCAGAGTCCAAAACAGAGCATTGCAGGTGCAGATTCATCCCTCAGAAGTTCCATTTCAGCTGGCAACCTACCGGGCAAGACTTGCTGAGGCCCGAATGGAACTGCAGAGGAGTGCACATATGTGAGAGACTGGAGAGGAGGCTGCTTGCTAGATCTTCACTAGGTAAATGTCAGGCACACCTCCATTCAAAACCCAAGAAAGGAAAACCCCCACTCCATGTTTGTAGATAAAGGTACTTTTACTGAGTTTGAATTGATAGCAACGAAAGAAAAGCAAGATCTGAAGCAAAAGGTGCGAAAGTTACATATTGAAAGTATCCCCAAATCCCTCCCCCAAAGACCCATGATAAATATCCAATCCCCATCCCACTTGGGCATCTTCGGCTGTTTTCATCCAACTGGTATTCCAGGATGGTTGACCTTGACTGGGCATAAACAGGTCCATACAGCTGCGCAGTAGAACATGGGAGCAATCCTCCCTTTTTGTTCACATACGGCATCTCTCCCCAGAGATTTGCTTCCTCCTGCCCTCTCCCCTTCCAACTTGGTGCTGCGACTGCTCCTCACTCCCCACCCACTCCCAGTGCTGGCAGTCAAGTGTAGAGCCAGCACTGTTTCTCCCCAGCCCAACATACTGCAACCTGGAAGGGAAAGAAATCCGTGAGGCTTCCTGGAGCCCGGCGCTGGAACCCAGTGGGGGCTGATCCACTCATCTTGAGAACAACTTCCTCACCTCCTTCCAACTCCACCTCCGCAGCCCACTCTGGCTGCGTTCCACAAGGTGGCACTGAATGAGGCTGTGCAGAGCTCCCCCAGCAGATCCTGGGACAAGCTGCTCGCCTTACCTTCCCTCTCTGGCTCCGTCTTTGAGTGGGGCACGCACAGCCTTTTGGAAAGGGAGTCCCAACTCAGCCCGGGAAGGAAGAGGCACAGAACTGGCCAGAACTGGCTTTAATCCCTGCAGCCCAGCTTGGAGGCTGCCAGCCAATGAGCAGCTGAGGGGCCAACAAGCTGCAGCTGCCCAAGGGAAGTGACTGGCTGGGTTGGAGTGGGCAGGGGTCAGTCCCTTGCTGTCTCTAAGGCAGCCCCACAGGTCAGATCTAAGCACATTGTGGGTTGGATCTGGTTTGCAGGCCTTGAGTTTGACACCCCTGCTATAGATGAAACAAAGTTGTTGAGAAGACGTTACCAATGTTAAGTGATATTACAGTTCAGGAAGACTGGGAAAGTGGTCTAAAGGGACGTTTTCCTAGGAAGTCACAGCTGTTTAAACATTTATCATGAGGGAGTTTACAATTCTTAGTACTTTTTTTTAGATATTGATTCTGAATCATAGATTATTATAAACCGCAACAATGCTAAGGTGCAATAAAAGCTTTTATTGTGCAATCTGAATAATGAGACAAAACTTGCATATATTCCTTTACTAACTTAGATTATATAACTAAAAAGATTTAAATCATTATTTTAAAAAGTATGATTTTAGCTGCTACTTCTATTGCAGGCACTCCTTCATTAAAACAGTGAATTTGTCTTAAGTTTCTATGTATCAACATACAAGTCCTGCAGGATCAGACCAAAGGCCTATGTCATCCAGTATCTCTTCACATAATGAGCAACCAGAGAAATGTCTTTAGAAAGTTACCAAGAAGGACATGAGTGCAATAGCGCAATCACAGCAGATCCCTTTGTTCCCCACTGAGAAGCACAGCAAAATACAGTCACAATAATTACTATTCTAAAAAAAAGCACATTATACATTTTCTACAGAAGAACACAGTATCTTTTTAAAACAGGGTTGAGTTTCAACATTATATGTCTGAAAATGTGGATACTTCAATAGATGGTCTTAGAAATTTACCAGGAATCCTTAATTTATGACGAGTCGTTTGTTCGGATGCTCAAAGTTACAACATTGCTGGAAAAAAATGGACATGACCCATATCCAAAATTGCAATCGTTGCAATACAAATGCAGTCACATAATCAAAACTTGGGAACTCTAGCCAACTGCACTTATAACAGGGATACATCAGTTCCACCTGTCTATTCCCCTACCCCTCCTGTGGCTGCCCCGATTCCTGCTTTGTGGAATGGCAAGCAGCCCCTGAGGTGCAGCAGAGTGCAAAGACTCAGCTGTTCCAGCTAGTCAAAGCAGCTGGGAAGCCGAACAATTGTTCACCTTCTCTTTCTGCACTAGCTTTTCATCTTTTGCATCTAGCCATCATGGTTGAAGCAGAAATGCCTTTGCTGTTTTCTTTTCAGACATGCTATCCCACACACTTTCGTTTCTATGGAGAACATTTCTTACACATGACTCCTTTGGGAAGCTGAGCTGCCTTTAAAAAGCTTTTGAGGCTTGCCAAAGCATTGGGAATGTGGCGTGCTATTTGAAGAACAGTAGGTGTCCCTATTCTCACAATACTTTGCAAGACCTCAGAAGCTTTCTGGAGGCTCAGGAAATCATATGTAGGAAGCATCACTACAGAAGCTGAGCTAGCCCCCAGCACTTTCACATTGGGAAAAACCACTTCTGACCTTCCCCATTGGGTAGTATTCTTATTTGTGGTATGCTGTTGAGCCAGCCTGGGGAACCATTTGTAGGAAGTGTTCAGTTTGCTTCAGGTGGTTTTTTTGCAAAAGGGTATTTTGATACACTATGGCTCAGAGCTGTTTTTAGGGTGGGGTTTTTTTTGTATGTGAAGTCAGGGTGGGCAGGCCTTGTCAGCAACAGAGCAAGAAAACAGCGGAGGTCAGCTGAGGCAGTAGAACTCAGGGTGACAGGGGTTTGGCGTGCAGGGTGGTGAGGGCAACTGTAACTGGGATTAGTCTGGGGTAGCTCTGGCTTCCCAAGCCATGGCAAGCAGTCCCAGAACCATGCAGGTCTGGGACTGCTTGCCACCCCACAAAGCAGGTGCAGGGCAGCCAAAAGGAAGACATAGGTGAGTGAGGGGAGTTGAAGAAACCAAGTCCAGAATGGCTCAGATTCCAGTGGGCATTCGCTTAACAACCCTCTATTTTCAGGTAATGATAGCAAGGGGAGTTAGCTGGAGTTCCTGTCATTATTTAGTATGATCCTGTGATGCCTCAGTTTATGACACATTGCTTAACAATGGTCATTCTGGTCCCAATTGTGGTCATAAATCAAAGACCACCTGTAAACTGCAGCTTCAACTTGCTTATCTATATATTTTATATATAGACCTTGGAAGTCTTCTAGTCCAATCCTCTGGTCAAGCAGGAGACCCTATACCATTCTGGACAAATGGCTGTCTAATCTCTTTTTAAAAACCTTCAGTGATGGAACACCCACATGTTCTGGAGGCAAGCTATTCAATGATTAATTGTTCTGATGGAAATGTCTCCTTAGTTCTGGGTTGATACACTTTGTTTGTAGGCTAGGAATAAAATAGATTTTTCCAGTCACAATCGACTATGAATTGTACAGAATTCCCCCTTCATAAGCTGGAATAAAAGCAAAACAATAGACAGTAAACAGCCATACAATGTAATGAATATAATAATAAGTATAAAACCCAGGAATAAAACACAGTCAGCAAAGTAATAACCTCAAATTGCTTGAGGAAACAATTGTTCAAACCTCTGGACCTACTTAAATTGTAGACATCCTAAATGCCAAAAAGAGAATTAAAAGCTTAGAAAGTGCTGTTCCATAGAAAGATGGCAGCAATAGAAAAGTCATGCTTTTGTGGCTTCTCAAGGTGACATTCCCTGAGCAAGAAGATATGAAGAGAACCTCACCTACTTGATCTTCTTAGGCATGGTGATGTTATTGGGAAAAGGCAGATATCCAGACCCTGAACCATGAAGGGCATTAAAAGTGACAATCAGCAACTTGAATTACATCCAGAAGCCAACCGATAACTAATGGCAACAGCAATTACATAGGTGTGATGAGAAATGCTTGTGACTATTTGGGTTGCCTCATCAGTTTTCAAAATTTCTCAAGAAAACTGCAAAAGTCCAGTTGAGAGGAGATGAAGACTTGAATATTGCAAGCAAAACTTTTCATTCTAGAAGGAATTGTAACTGTTGCACTTATTTGCCACTCACTCTTTAAATAGAAACTATAAAGCTATGGCTAATCGCTTTCAGAGCAATGCTCGGTGCAGAATTAAAATCAGAGCATTTTTGAAATTGGGAATGAGAAACTTACAAACCAAGGTCAATCTATCTCGCTGGAATTAAGCCTCAACTCGGTCCTCATCTACAATTAATTAGGCTTCAAACATCTGGACATTTCAACAGTATCTCCTGTTTGACCCAAGGTTGAAAGGTAAATCAAGTATCATCATCAAACTGATATTTTATGCCATGACAGTAGATGGCCTGCTTCAGGGGCTCATTAGAGTTGAGAAGGAAATGAATGGATGGCTCAGAACACACTCTTTGTTTTCATGTGTTGTTAGTTTCTGTATAGAAATTGGCTCCTCGACCTACCAACAAAAGCTATGTGCTTTGTAGTAATTATTCAAGAAGTACAATTTCTTCAATAAACTAGCAGCATTAGAAAAAACTTCATTTGCTGAATTTTTGCCTAGCTTTAAGAGCACAAAACATAGCAAAAATGAATTTTCTTTCAAAATTTTTCATTATTGTTCTTCACAATCTTTGCTGAAGATATATTCTTCAAGCAATCAATGTCTCTATTTGACATTTAGTGGCATTTTATTTCAGTAGTTGATTTTTTTATAGTAATCATGTATGCTATTTAGTGTCTGATCGCCCTGAAAATTAAAATGCAGCGTAATGTCATGTGTTTCTAGCTCCCTTCTTTTCGTCAGCACTTCCCATTTTAGTGAAACTATCAAGGAACCTCTACTAACAGTTGATGATTAAGACAAGGGGTGTCAAACTCGATTTGATTGAGGCCTGCATCAGGGTTGTGTTTGACCTTGGGGGGCCAAGGTGGGCGTGGCCAGGGTGAACATGGCCAGCTCAATGTCATTCCTGTCAGGGGCACCTGTGGTGGCCTGAGTGCTCTGCCAGCTAAAAGACTCCAGAGCTCCATTTTCGCCTGCCATGGCCTCCTGCAACCTTCTGCCAGTGAAAAAGGAGCTCCCCACAAAGATCAGGAGCCCATTTTCACTGGCAGAAGCACCATATTTCACTGGCAGAAATGCTATCGGTTCGGACTGGTTCGGGAGAACCGGTAGCGGAAATGTGGCCTGGGTTGCCAAACTGGTAGCGACTGCTGGCTGGTCACACCCCCGAACCAGTCCCCTGGTCGCTGCTCACTTACTCTACCCTACCCCATTTCTGCAAAGGCAGAGTCCCCCCCCTTGCAGGGAGATCCAAAGAGGGGAAGGGGATGCTACAGAAAAGGCCGCCTTCCACCTGGGCCTGGGCCTCCAAAGCAGCCCACTGGCTTCCCATCCGGCCACCTGCCTGCTCTCTTTGACCGCTGGTGCCACATGGCCTGTGGAATCCGGTTTTCCAGGGGAAGGGGGCTCAACCGCAGCGCTGCTTCAGGAGGGTGGCAGCCCCCCATGCAGGGAGAGGGCCAAGCCTGGTCATGCCACTGTGGAGCCCACAGCACTTTCCCTTTGGCCTGGGCGGTGGTGCTTATCTGGGCAGGCCAGTGCGGGTAGGTTGCTACACTTGTAGTTGTGCGGCCGGCTGGAGCAGAACTTGGTGTGGGAGGAATATGCAGCCCCTGCTGAGGCTGTCCTGGCTGAGCGATTGCCATGCCTCCCCAGCAACAGGTGCGCTGAGGCCGCCTTACTCGTCTTCACTGCCTCTGTGTTCTGCTCATGGAAGGGGCCGCCGCCGCTCTCACCACCCTCCCTCCCCACCTGGCTGCAGACATCTGCCTGCCCAAAGCAGCCTCCCAAAGCAACCTAGCCACTGTTCACTTTCATTTTGTGGCGGGAGCAGGAAGAAAGTGAACAATGGTGGCGCGGCACCTGCACGTGCGCATGTGCAGCAGCCCCAGGATGTCTGTGGCCTGCCTGCTCTCCTGGGAGCACCGCTGCGCCACCGCCGTTCACTTTCTTCCTGTTCAAACTCAGCCCAAAGTCAAACACAGCCCAAACAGAGAAAGGAACTGTTGATCTAAGTTAGGAAAGGCCCATATTGAGTTTCTTCCTGCTTCTGAGGGACGTGACTATATAGAGATTTTGTTATTTTTCACCCTCAGGAATTAAGATTTATTAATGAAGCCATTTTATCTATAGCACGAGCCCAAAACCTCTCCACTCAGGGCAATCAGATCAATGCCTAAAGTAATACATTCATAAATTTCTCCAGGGAAACTGAAGAAAACACAACATAATTTTTGGACCAGAGTATATTCTCTTCCTCTCACGTCTCTCCAAAAATAATGCTTTGATTTTGAACTGCACTTTCATTTAACAACTCTTATGAAATTTTTAAACAAGAAACATGTTAGTGATCATAATCCAGTTTAGAGAGTCTCATATGAAGTACTGCTGCATTTTTGTTCTGCTCATGCAAGGCAATTTCATTTTTGAATCATTTTTATCCTATAGATATCTAAAAGTACATTTGAAGAATATATCAAGAATGTTGTAATTGGCTTGCATTTTCACCACTAAAAATTCTCACATTCTTTGTTGAAGCTGCCTACACAAGGAACTAAAGCAGAAATAGCATGCGGAATGCATTCCTAGCTAATTGCAAGAAATCTGTTAGAAAAGAGACCCATTTTTTCTTCAAGATGCTTGCTGCCATCACTTCCTGAGAATAGAAAGCTGCTTTCAGGGAATGTAGGGTCAATTCCAACACCTGGCTCAGGAAGTTTTCATAAAGACACTGCTGTGTTGACCATTTTGGCTATTAAAGTGAGGCACTGCTGCAAATAAAAGACAGTTTTACTCAAAATACAACAAGTCTGGACTATGACTTTCACTTTCTAAGGTTGGTATCTTTGCTTCTGAAGGCGTCTTACAGCTTTGGTGTTCAGGAATGTTTTTACCAGCACTTAAATCAAGTCTAAGAGCCACATTTTCTGGGAGAGTGGAAGAAGATATACCGTGAATTGCACTGTGTTTGGGCTCCATATTCTCCTTATGAATGAGATCAGGCACATCAAATGCCCTATTGCTGGTTCCAACTTCCCTCTGGGTCAATGAATTAATTTCTCTAAAAGCAGCCTCTGTATTAGTAGGTAGGCACTGAATTTTCCACAGTTCCTTAGGAAGTAAGGTTTCTGTAGTCTTCATCTGTGGTTCAGAAGCAATCAGCAGATCTTGAGTGGTTTTCAGAGCTCTTGGAGAACGCTTTTTGGTACTCAATGGGGGTGGATTAAGCCTTGGAATTACACTTGTTGGTGTCTGCCTAAAAGTTCAGGAAAGATTAAGAGAAGTATTACATTAAAACTTTCACTTAAGCAAAAACATCTCGTCTTCTTTCCATCCAGTATTTATTCTCAACTGCTTCTCAGACAAGGGAAATTGTTAAACAGAGTTTTATATATCAGTGCTCAAATTGACATGGCGTTATTGGCAAAATTAGGTTTTTAAGTTGGATGGCTAAGAACAAAACTATTTTTCAATTTGAAAAATACCTGTCAGTGAGCCTATTCTAGACCCAGGTCTGAGTTGTTGGATTCTGCTAAGTTTATAGTTAAGGAAATTGATCTAAGAACCCATTATATCAATCAAATTAAAGTATCCTATAAAGATGATGCATTTCTCTTAATGTTGATTCTTTATAATTCTTTATGTATAAAGAATGATTCTTTATGTATAAAGAATGTAAAATATAAATGTATAAAATACATATGTATTTTATTACTGTATTTTCTTTTATCTACTCTGGAATTAAATTCTGCATTTTATTTTTGTTTATATTTTTGTCATAAGACAAATCAATTAATAAAGTATCTATCCTTGACTTGCAATTAATAAACTAATAACTATCTATTCTTTTGTAATTAATCTCAGGTTATAGGTTTGATTATCAACAGCTTTTTCACTAAGAAACAACTTTTAAGACTTACTAAAAAGCCCTTTTTGGAAATCAAGAAACAGTCAATACTTTGACAACTGGAATATTTTACCTTCAGGAAGTAGAGAAGGTATCTAGGGAAGACATCTTTTTCATATCTATAGAGAAAGCATCTTCCAAAAGTTCCACGTAGTAGTCCTAGTGCTCATTTATTTGAAAAAACTTCGCAACATCCCCCTTTCCAAATTTCTTCCATCAAAACCCAACTGTGATTTCCTTCATGTTTCATTCTAAGCCACCAAAGCAATTTATGTTTGATTGCATCCTTGCTGGGCTGCCTGATAACCTGAAACTTCAACAGCATGCACCTTCTGCTTGTGCACATACATCTCTTTCCTCTTCTGACCATAGCTTGCTTCACCTATCTGTCCACACTCTCTAAGGAATGCATTCACTAAAAACAAGGAGATGAATGCCTTTTTTTGCTCTTTCAATTTCATTTGCCAACTCCCCAGAATAATTAAATGAATAATTTAAGTGCAAGAGAGATGTTTATTTTAGGGCAGGGGTCAGCAATCCTAAAACACTCAAAAAGCCACTTGAGCCTGTTTCTCATAGAAAACAAATCAGTGGGAGCCACAAAACCTTGGTGGGCGTGGCTAACTCAATGTCATTCACTCCGACCCATGTGATTACATGACCCCCCCCAGCCACACCTATCCAGGTTTTGTGGCTCCGTGTTTTCTATGGGAAATAGGTAATTCCCTCTCTATCTCCCTCCCTCTCCCTCCCTCTTATCTTTCTCCTTCTCTTATCTGTCTTCCCTCTCTCATTTCTTTCTCTCCCCCCCCGCATCCATGTGTCTCTTTCTCTCCATCTGTGAGTGTGTGTGTCTTTCTTGCTTCCTGCCTCTGTCTCTTCTCACTCTCGAAGAGTCCTGCAGGCCTGCGTGCTCTCTTTGGGACTTTTTGCCAGCTGTTTTTTTTTCTTCCTTTTGGAAAGC